>VYXB01001938.1:337959-575785 GCA_013397135.1 Pachyramphus minor | reverse complement strand
AAGGATCAGAGTGGTGACCCTGGAAACGAAAACCCTTTTGTTTAATTACTAAAAGGGAATTACGCAGATAGAAGTCACCTGAAGTTTCTCACATCTGTGTAGTTTATGCTCACATATGAGGGGGGAGGGAACTCTGCTAGCAGGAAGAAAACCAACCCACTTACTGTCTTCTGAAGCTTATAAAAGAAACATTTAAATGTCATTTAAAAATGTAATGTTATTAAATTCTTGAAACACAGATAAGCTAAGATCACCTTGGGGTGATTTTTTTTCCCTATTGAGCTACTAAAGAATTAAGGGGCTTTTTGAGCAGTTTCCTGATTTGTGTCTTAGTTTTCCATGAGAACACAGCGGCTTTAGTGCAAAAATCATGTATATACCTAGCAAAGAGGTAAAGAAACAATATTTCAGTAAAGGAATGATTCTTGGTTGTTAAACTTTTAACAAAAGTCTGCGTTATACACAGAAATATGATTAAAATATACACAAAGTTTTAAAATAGGATTGTAGCTGTATCTCAGTGTGATATATTAATATATAATACATATATTAATGTTAGAATACGTTGTTATGATAGTGACTTAAAAAATTGCTGGATCAGATTATTGTATTTTTATTGTTATATATTTGAATAGACTCTCTTTAATAACACAGTTTTTCTTACCAAGCTTTTATCATTCTGTTTTTTAGCTAAAGAGTTTATTTCCCATACTACAAGATTTATTACAAGAATCTACCCAAGAGGAACAAGAATGACCTCTTCAAATTACAATCCCCAAGAGTTCTGGAATGTGGGGTGTCAAATGGGTATGTTTGTCTGCAGAGACTGTTGCATTTGTGGTTTTACAGATACAAGAGGTTTTTTGCTTCCTGGAGTATTTTTTTGTTATGTAAGTTACACATTTTCTCCCAGTGGCATCAATTTCATTGTGTGTTATATAAACTTCTCCTTCAGCCCACATATCCTAGCAATTTTTCATCGCTAGTAATTATAAATATCACTTTGTGTTAAATAGCTTTATCTTATCCAAAACATCTCATTTATTATATTTTATTAGTTTATTTGGTATTTTATTAGTTTATTTGGTATATTATTAGTTTATTTAAACAATACAACATTTGTAAGCTTCCATTACACAATAATGGAAGTCTCTCCTGAAGGATTTTCCATGGTTTTCTGTGACTGAAGTTGCACAGATGCAGGAAATGTGGGCACAACAATTAATAGTGGTACCCAGAATTCCCAGAATAGGACATGCTACTGCAAGGAAGCACTCAAACACTCTTGGTCAGCACAATACCCAAGTGCTGCTGGGAGTCTCCAGTGTATGTACAGATGAAACATAAATTTAGCATCTTAGTTTCCAGTTTCCACAAATTTTCACAAAATTAGTTTCCACAAAATTCCCTGAACAATGAAATAACAGTAATTCCTGCGTCTCTTCATTTAAAGTTATTAATTTGAAACTGTTGAAAACAAACATGACTTCTGTACTCAGCAGGCTTTGAGGAACCTCTCACCTGTAAGCATTTTGCCCTTTTTAATGTCTTTAGAGACAATCTTGCCTTCATCTCTTTGTTCCTCAGTTTAAAAGATTCTCATTTACAGGGTATTTTTCTATGTCTGTCTGCTACGCCTTCTTCAGCCTTAGGTGAAGTAGAGAACAATCTTTTTTGCATCCACATATATATTCTGTCTTTCATTCTGAGTCTATGCCAAGGACACCTGAGGGAGACTCCGGGGTGAGCAGGGCAGTTTGCCGTAGGCTCCCAGTTTTGAGAGGTGAAAGGTATGGTCTCACCTTGTTACATTAAAATACACGCTCATCCAAGGACAGGCACAGATTTCACTTTGCCTGTAGGGCCCTGAAGCTTATGTCACCCTTGTTCCAGGCTGTCTTTTTCACTGGTTTCTTTTCTCAGCTCCAAAAATATCTTCTGTGGCAAGTTACCTTCTCCCAAATGTTGTTAACAGTGTGCAATTTCCACTCAATCAGGCACATATGTATTATTTATTGTTCAACCCCTAATGTATCCCTAGCTACGCTCCTACAGTTTGAGAACTTAGAATGAGCACTGTATATCCTATCCCCATTGCTATTAAACACTAGTAAGTTT
Organism: Pachyramphus minor; assembly: GCA_013397135.1. Classification (NCBI taxonomy): domain Eukaryota; kingdom Metazoa; phylum Chordata; class Aves; order Passeriformes; family Tyrannidae; genus Pachyramphus; species Pachyramphus minor. The sequence goes on along the minus strand of VYXB01001938.1, from coordinate 573,667 downwards.
GTTTCATGCTTAGAGGAAGCACTGGCCAGAGGTCCTTAATGTAAAATTGAATTAATCTCTCAGGCTTATCATGCTGCAGTTTACTAGTTTTCTTTCTAGCCTGTAAATCTCCATCCTTATCTCTGCAAAAAATATCCATTTGTTAAATCTCAGACAGAACTGAAGTCTTTCAAAATTACTGTTTACTCCGAGTATACTTTAAAGAAAAGTCATTCTAAACAATAGTATGCAAAACATATGATTTTTGGTGTATAGGGGGTTTGGGCCCCTTCCTGGAAGAATTGAAAATATGCAGGAAGTGGTTAAATCTGCCCTTTTAGGTCGCTTCATTTGCATCTTCATTTAAAAAAAGAAAAAAAATCTCATGGGAATAGACTGATTTAAACAATTCTCCACATATATTATTTCCAAACCATGTTAGATCTATTCTTAATTCCTTAATCTGTTTTAGATAACTGTTTGGCAGAAATATAACTGCTCTTCACAATGCAAGTCCCAGAGGGAATCTCAGTGAATCTTCTGCTGATGTCCTTCCACTGACTTTATGCAGATCTTTTAATTTTTATGTCTGTCTTGTGTCTGCATAGTCCACATACCCTTCCTGTCTCCCTGCCATTGCACTATACATCCCATGCACAGAAATAATCCTTCCAGATCCCTTATGCCGCTTCCCTAAAACTGTTCACAGGACTCTCAGATTTCTCCTATGTCACCTATTCCCCTTCCTCAGCTCCTTTTACCCTCCCCACACCTGCTAGCTGGAGCTCCTTTAACATCCATGACTTTTCTGGATGGGCAAATAAAATATATTAGGTTTTGGTCAAACGTACACATAAAGCTGTCTGCCAGGCCTCTGCATCATGTAATGATGAGAGCTGAGCTATTCCTTCACCTCTCTTAGTGATCAACTCAAAACTGTGCTCTTCTCTGTACCTTGCCAGCAATTTTCCCTAAATTGCTTGGAACATGGAGCAGCCTGGCACTCAGCTAAAGCAGGATGAAATGGTCCGACAGGCTCAAGATTTCTTGGGGCCGAGGACAAGACATGTAATTGTGTAAACCTCATTTCCAGAGGCAGGCAAGTTAAAAACCTCAGTTAAGAGTACAGAGTTTCAACAAAATCGCTTTTGGATATTACTGTGCACTCCATGTCCATTCTCTGAAAATTGAGACTCATGAGAGAAGGATAGGTTTTGTGAACAAAGAGGTCTTATGAAGAAAAAAACCCCCTTTTAATAGTCTGTGGAAAATTAGTATGCCTCCTGCATACAACTGCAGTGTGGCACTGGAAAGAACTGGTTTGGTGTATCCATAGCTCCTTTTTATTTAGTAAATAAAAGGAATGTAAAGATTTATGCAGGGAAAGAAAATTCAGGATATTTATTTAAATAAACATATTTATATATGGAATATATCTGTGGAATTATATTGACTGAAAAAAGCAGAGCAAAAAATCCAAAACCTAAGAAAGCTTCAGTGAAAATAAAAATAGAAAGACTGGAATATCCCTTTGAATATGGCCTTTGCATGCAGTATGAAACATTATCCATGTATCAAAACACTCTACAGGAATCACCAAAACATGGCATAAGTTATATGAGGAAGCCATGGTATGGCAGGTACAGAATTATGTATCAGAAGAGGCCATATAGAGCATCTGCTTTCTGGAGCACTCATAAAAATTTATATGCTACAGTGAAAGTTCCCCTGCTTGTATGACACATTTTTTTGTTATTCTGGGTTTTGTTTCGGTCTGTGACATCGAAATGTAGCTTGGCAGTTTTGTCACATCTGTTTTGTGGCTCAATCTTGTGTGCAATAATATGGTAAAAAATAATGCATAAAAAGAGGAGTGATGAAAAGTTCTCTAACTAGTTCTGATTTTAACCTCTGAAGCTACCTAGGGAAAAGAAACCCACTTATTTACATCTTGGTGTGCCTTACCTGTGCAACTTAAAATGACTGAAGTCTGACCTTCCTTGGGTTCTGTGTCAATACCTATATTATTACTGTCTTCCTAATATGGTTTTAACAGTCCAAAACCTCCTCTTTAGGAAGTGAAAACTAGATTTGTTACAACCTGGCTAATGAACTCAACTGATGCGTTCCCCCTGTTTCTCCATGCACTGTTTTTGATCGAGCTCATAAGACTCTCTAACGTTCTTTTCCCTTCCTTGTTTTCCATATCCTCCAACTACTGCAGAATAGTCTCCACACAACTATCACACATCTTACTAAATACTGATGAATAACGTTTTGTGGAAAGATAATACTAAAATGCCAAAGAAATAAGTGTGTTTATTATGTAGTTGGAAAAAATTCCAGAGCTGTAATAGGCCACACAGCCATCCTGGTTTATGGATCTTCCCAAAAAGATTGCTTTGCTTCTTACTGTTCATAAGTCCTCAGCACAGTGGGACAGCTATTAGAATTGCAGACTCCAGGGTTATGATTAATCCAAGAATTCCAGTAAGGACCCATTTTTTTTATATGTTGTCCATTAAACTTCATTGATTTGATTGCCACAAGCTCCTGTGGGGCAGTTAACTCAGGGGTAGACATGTACAAGTTAGGTGGGACAATAGCATTCAATATATGAAGCTCCCTAAATGTGCTCAGCTTTCCTTTGGAATGGCTTCAAGGTCTGGGAGTTGTTTTGAATGATAGTTTCATGTTTCTCCTGCAGAAATGTGTCTACTGTCAGATTTACGAGAAAGCTCTTGGGCTGCTCTGCAGCCTGTTTATTTTTAGGCATGTTTTTGGTGTATGTATTTCACTAGAATTTCAGTTAAAAGCAAGAAACATTGAATTTAATTTTATCAGTTTTTCCAGCTACCTTCACTTCAGACAACCAGTAGAATAGTAAATCATTTATCTGAAATCCAGTACATTTTAAAGAAAGACAGAAAAATATTGCAGGGGCACATATACCTCTGAAATCCTTGCTGATCTTATAATGTGTCACTGAGTCAGACTAAAACAGGAAAAGGAAACTGGTAAAATACACTGTTCTGCTGAGAGTCACAAGTCAAAAAAAAAATTTAAAAATTATTTTGTAAAAGTATCTGTTTAATGATGAATTAAATCAGTTAAATAACAGGCAAAAGATGCTCAGACTTACACTGAAGTGTAACTTTCAGACTGACACATTCGTTAGATAGCAAAAATCAATTTAGATTTTAGATCTGGTAATTTATCAGAAATGCTTTGGGTACCTTCCCCATGAGAACCTCACAAGAGAGGATCCCTAATTGAAACCACTCGCAGATACATGTGGACAATGGATGACTTTTAATCACCCGACATCTTTTTGTCCAGTAGAACTACTTGTAATTATGTAGGAACAATGTCAGCAATTATGAACTGTCATTTCTAATGACAGCATCTTTAGAGCAAAAGTATTGAATTGATTTGGTCCAAGGACAATTAAAAAAAGGCAGACTGAATGTTTTGTCAGACACTTATGCATTTACTCCGTTCTCAGAAGAGTAGTTACTCTTACCATGGCAGAATCCCTTATGTTGTTAAGTCATTCAGAAATTAAGTGTCTGTAGAATAAGAGCAACCATTTCAAAATATGTCAGTGACAAATAAAGCCAGAAATTATAATTAAGTTTCATAACATTTAGAGTCTGAATACCTAAAGCCCAATTTTATTCTGTAAGGAGCAGGAACAAATATATATAGTCTGATGATTTTTTTTGATCAGAAAAAGAGTTGAGAATTTGTGTGCCAAATTTATACTGTCCATTTAAGCCTGGTCTGTGTTGCAAGGGAACCAATCACTGTGTTTTTGGTTTTTTTTCACCTGGTAGACCAAAGTCCTTGTTGATAAAGTTTGGGTGGGATCTCACCTATTCACAGGCTTGGCAAGAGGGCTAAAGCTGCTTGAAGATTTAAAAAAATTAAAAAGCTAAAGGCAAAAGGGATGCTGAGGACACTTAAAAGACTGACTTTGGACAGTATGTCCTCAAGCCTGAATTAAGTCCCCAGAGATGGCAGTGGGGATCAGAGTGACATGTCAAGACAAGACCAAACCAGCAAGCAATGCTCAGAGCCATCTGAGGAGGCTGCTGTAATTTGACAGAGGCTTGCTTATGCTGGAAGTCTTTCTAATTTCTCAGACAGATCCAGATAAAAATGGTGCTTAAAAAAGACCATTTTCCCTGGTTTCATACTCTGACCACTTGGTGATGGAGCACATTATCTTCCTTACATCTGCTGTTACTGAGAAAGGTTTATAGGGTACTACATATGCATTGCATTTCTCCTATGCAGACTCATCAGACTGCATATTAGATTTAGTATATTGAAAATATTATTCAAAGGGAAATATTATTTGTACTTGAGCACATTGTGATAGTTAATGCTTGCACAAGGCTTAGAAATTAGTGTTGTATTTATCATTCAGATCATGATAATATTATTATATTTTAGTTTGATAGAATTTGTTTAGTACTGATGAGATCCCATTCCTGTGTAGTCTGCTTCCATTAAGTTAGTGCTTGCCTCCTGGTATATGGAACAGGTGACAAGTTGTCATCATGTTACAGTTTATTCTTCCTTCAGGTGTCTTCAGTTGATTTTAATGTAATCTGATGACCAAATATCCTCCCTTTGCATCCAAATTTTGAGTCAACTCATACTCAGTTTTAAAAGCCACTTTCATCCCTCTGATAAAAGGCCACGTGGAATACTCAGCCACATGAGAACTTAGAATCACAGAATGGTTTGGGTTGGAATGGACCTTAAAGATCATCCAGTTCCAAGCTCCCTACCATGGAAAGGGACACTTTCCACTAGACCAGGTTTCTCAGGGCTCAATCCAACCTAGCCTTGAACTCTTCCAGGGATGGGCCCTCTACAACTTCTCTGGGCAGCCTGGGCAGCCAATATACCCTTTGTATTCTGGGGAGCCTGTTTCAGTGCCTCACTACAGAATTTTTTCCAGGAAGATAAATTCCCACTTATCCTGTCACTACATGCCCTTGAAATAGTCTCTGTCCATCTTTCTTGGACTTCTGAAATATTTCTCTAAATTTGGGCAGTGATGGATTGGGTGCAGCTGTGAGCTGCATGTGAGAAGAAAGGATAGACTGTCAATGCCCAGCTGGGAGTGCTAACGTGGAACGAAAGCAGTGTCTTCAAATTCAATCACATAGATCATCTCATAACCAATGGCAACATACCAGATCATTAGGATATGATCCTGTTTTCAACAGTATTTCGCAGTCTGTGTGGAATTCAGTTCCAATTTTAAATATTTAAGGCACAGAATTGCATTACATTCGTTGCGAGTGGCCCATTTTAAGAGCAGAGACAATTGGAAAGAGCTGAGGGGATGGCAACAAGGCTGACAAAGGGGTTGGAAGTGTGATCTATCATATCTCTTTAGACTTAAATGAGTGAGGTAAATCATGAAGATAGGAACATTGGCAATGAATGGTTTTTAAATATGACATTGTTTGAAATTACATAAAATTTTCAGATGCTTTTTAAATGGCATAAAATGCAATTAAGTAACCCGTTTTAAGAAAACTTGGTGACAAATGTGTCCTTAGCCATTTTAAAATCTTCTCTTTTAAATGGAGAAAATACACTAAACCTTATGTATGTAATATAGCTGATGGAACCAGGAAGCAAAGAATAAAAAATAAAAAATGACAATTTTAAAGTCCCAGCAGGACTATTAACTGAGAGACAGGATCACAGACAAAAGATGTGCAGTTTTCCTCAGCTGCCTTCAAATCATAGTTACAGGGCTCATTTTGGTTTTAAAAAGCTTTTGCTTTTAGTCTATAAAGTGTTTTGAATGGTAGTGCTTATGGAAGGCACTGTATTTGAATATTTAGAAGGTTGTTAGTTCTGCAATTAGTTGTGGGACTGACTTCAGTTAACTCCTTGTGATACAGAGGGTTGAGGCCAAATATACTCCTTGTATTCCTCTGTGCAGTGTAGATTATTTCATCTTCTGGAGCTAGCAATTTCCCAGCTTCCATGTACTGTATGAAGTTATTTACATCTGGGGCCTACTGGGACAGCCATGGAAGGTTTGGTACTTTGCAAGATGACTTGAGTATTAAATGCTCTGATCTGAAGGAGGTTTGGTCTTGTGGTTCCAGGAAGATAAATCCATTTCAGATGCAGGAATCACACTGAGAAATTCCTTTGTTCAGGTTGTCCTCCAAGACCATGTTTTGCTTTGCTGTTTTGATTTTGATGTCAGCATTATAAGGCTTTCAGAGCTTAATGAAAGGATTGAGGAGAAAGTTAAACGTACACAGTGCTAAACTTCAGGTGTCTGTACTTCCCCATGAAAACCATACATTAAGATGATGTACTTGGTTTGTACTTGAGCACATTGTGATAGTTAATGCTTGCACAAGGCTTAGAAATTAGTGTTGTATTTATCATTCAGATGATGATGTACAATGATTTTATTGTAAGAAAGTTTAGGCTTTTTTCTGAAAGAAATTGTCAGTTTAAAGCTCTCTTCATACATGCATTCAATTTCTACTGTTTCATAAAACAACAGTACAAAGGATGTTACTGACAGTTCTGCTCCTGAATTCAGCAAAACGAAAACGAAACACTGGGTAGAAATTCAGTCTTTCCTTGCAGAAAGATGTTGCAGAGAGAAATCTTTCCTTGCAGAAAGATGTTGCTAAGCCCACACTGTTAGGCATAGGCTTTAGTTTATGATCCTTGCCATTTCTCAAGAAGTGTAAGGATCTACATCTGACTAAAAAGAAAAACTGTGCATTGACAATACACCATAAAGCAGTGTCCTGGGAGGCCCCAAACAGCTGCAAACTTTGCAAACAGTTTTAGTAGAGGTGTGCATCTCAGAGAAAGCATGTAAAATTTCACATTCCCTTAATCACCTTAAAACCTGCAATGCCAAAAAAAACAGTAGGTAAATTAAAACTACTGTTCTGTGTGTCTTTAATTTATTCTAAGGTAAAATTAAATTAAGTGAAAACATAATGTTGATGTTTCAAGATATGAACCCATAATAACATTGTCCTTCACATGTGTTGCAAAAGTAATTTTCTTAATGTGATGAAATGTGAAGTATTCTCCTTTGCTTGTTTCTGTTGTTATATCAGATTTTCCTGCTTAGTAGCCTATAAAACTCAGCAAATTTAGCAAGAGTCTCATTATGTGCAATCATGTAATTTGTTTCATCATGTGGAAGCTGCTATTTGAAGCCGACGACTGTTCAATTTGCCTAATTTCAGCTACACTTTTTAAACCACGTATTCTGAGTCTGGCCTGGGAATTGTTGATGAACTGAGAGATCTTGGGTTACCTGTAGATCACACCAGGACTCAGACTTCCAGGGCCCTTGGGATTGCAGCTCTGTAGCATCATTGCACAGCTTGAATCAATGTATTAAGAGATGACAAGCATCATATAGCACCACATTTGGGGCTGTTTCTGGATGATGTGTTGACTCATGAAAAACAAATCGTGAACCACTGCCAAAACCATACCAGGAGAATACTTACCCTGTTTTAAAAAAGGCAATGGTGTGCAATGGGCAATATAACACTTTGAACTTTGATTTCTATTGTCAAAGGTAAAATAAAGTTCCCTTACATAGTGATACAAAATTTATCCCTGCATCTACAATAGCATTTAGTTCCAAGCAGGAGTGCATGTTGTGTTTTGTCATTGTTGTTTTGGGGTTTTTTTGTTTGTTTGGTGTTTTTTAGGCAAGATTTCCAATTGTTCCTACTTGCTGCATGTTGGTTCATATGCAGAGCAATGTTAGGTAGCACAGAGAGGATTCCTTTCAGAGGAAATAGATAGTGCGCACTGGGAGCACTTGGTGTATTCCAGGCATTGCTTGGTTTTGAGGCCATGGAACCAGTCTAGAGCTCTTCTGAAGTAACCCCATCAAAAATGTGCAGTGCAAACACCAGGCCCATAGCACCAGCAGCTTCATTCCTATTTTGTCATTCACTACAGAACATTTTAAAAGGATCATCAAGACAGTGAAGAAACAAATAATTTTTGCAGTGAAAAAAGGTTGTGCATTTTCCACATCAGATGAGATTTTAGAATTGAGCCAAATCTTCATTCAGTACATTTATATTATTTCATTGGAACACGTAATAACATCTTCTTCCTGAATTATGAGGACTCACTTAAACTGCTAAAGTCTTCCCTCTTTTTTTTCCTTACCAAGCCATCAAGTAAATGACTTTTTATCCTTTTCTATTTAACACATGTCATGTTATCACTTCGTTGATTTGACTTCTGCATTTTTATTTTGAATGTGACAGGAAGCTCTAATGTACTGGAATAGGGGAAATTTCATTAAACAGGTCTATTTCAATGTTGGCTTTATCTCATGAATTACAATATCCTGTTGATGAGAAGTGTCGTATTGTATTATTGCTGCTGCAGCAAACCAAGAATGTTTTGAACTGCCAAGGAAAGGAAAATCTGTCCGGTGTATTCTGACAATAATCACCAACACTGGAGGATTAAGCTCGAAGAGAGTGTGCTCACATAAATTTAAGAACACTTTCAAAATTGCTTCTATAAACTTATATGTACTTGCACTGGATATTCTAACTCTAAGATAGATGAAGCTTCTTGATCTTCTGGGTGACATGTTTTCGTGATGAATTCTGCACCATAACTAAGGTTAGATACAATCCTATAGTTTTGCCTTCTGCACCAGAACTTTGTTAGCAAGTTTGGGGTGCAGGGTCTTGCTGCTGTAGGGAACCTAGTATATGAATTTAGTTCTCACAGAGAAAAAAGATGTCTCCTTTCCTATTCTGCAAGGTCTAATTTAGAAAGAAAATGGGAAACATGACATACTGCAACGTAAAAAAGATCTATAGGGTAATTCTTAAAATGTGGTGCAGTTCTAAACAGTGCACTGCTTTTGTGCACGAATAATTCATTATTGAATGCTGCTATATTTAAGAGAAATAACAGCAACTTACAGATTAATTGAAAGATATATCTATTTTAACTTTATTTGCCTTTTTTTTTTTTTAATTCTTGGTTTTATAAAATTGTCTCAGATCTAATTCATTAAAATCAATATTTATCTAATTTTACAGTGGCCTTAAACTTCCAGACACCAGGAACACAAATGGAATTGCAAGATGGAAAATTCCTAGACAATGGTGGTTGTGGCTACGTGCTGAAACCTGAGTTCTTGAGAGATCACAACACAACATTTACACCAAAAAACGTGGGAGCATACAGTAAACCAATGTCTCTGTCAATAAGGGTAAGATTACTTAAAAATGGGAAAACAAGCGTTATGTAGTTCAGATGTATTTGTTATCTAGTATCAGTTTCTCATTTTATCCCCATTTCTGGTTGTTGGGAAGTTTAATATTGTTTTTTAACAGGATGATAAAACTCTCCTACAATATTTGTTGCTGCATTTCTAGTTCACTTCTGTTTGCTAAAATATGTGGATGTTCAGAGCCTGTAAGAGTTTGTAAAAATACATGATCTTTTCATGGTGTTGTGTACAGAAATATGAATAGTGTAGCTGACAAAGGGATTGGTCAGTTGTGGTTGTGGAGACAACTCTGAAAAATCAGAAATAAAATGTGCCCTTTTGATATTTTTTCTTCAAATATTAATAATACCACATGTACTGTTATAATTTTAACTGAAAAACAGTGATGTTTAAAGATACAATAGGAAGCTTTATCCTTCTTTTAAGTTTCATTACTCTCCCATGCATACATAAAAGACTATTTATCATCCTGGAATATATAAATAAGTACAAAGAAGGATGAGTTAATAAGCCTTTGAATTATATCTACTTCTCTCAAATTAAAATGTGATTTATTTCCTAAAAATATTAGAAATACATGTCATTTACAAATAAAGGGTTAGAAAAACCCTTTTTTTGAGGTCAAGGAGATGTTTTGTGATTGTTCACTAGTTAGAAAACTACCTTTTCCCAATGAAAAATTGATATTTCTGATTACACAGTACACTACTTGCATAAATGCCATTTAATTAGCATAAAATTAGTGTATAATTGCTATTTTGTTTCTTTCAGAGAAATAAAGAGTGGAGATAAAACATTAGTTAATAAGAATTATGAAGTACTTACATAATGCATGCACCTAATCAAGACCATTTTAGTGTCCTGACAGTGAGCATACCAATTGTGAACAGACATTGCTGAATGATTTCAAGCAGCCAGGCAAATACCTCAATTATTTTAGCCCTTATTTGTATAAAGCAGGAATTAATTAAGATTTTAAGATTAATTAAGATTTAAGAACTCCCCAATTGTAATGCAGGAGACAGACAAAATCACTGAGAATGGGAAATAAATGTCTGAGTGTGGAAGAAGCCGGAAAAGAGAAAGGCAGCCTTTTAGACTGAGAGCACAGACTGAGATTACAGGCTGGGTGGTGCAGGCTACAGAGGAGCAATGACATCCCACCAGCTGAGGGACTGCAGGGCACAGGGAGCTCCATTCACGGAGTCAGCAGCAAAACCCAGGAAATGGTGGCTGAAGACAAAAACAATCACGAGCAGCAGTCAAAGGAGAAGCAGTCTCTGCTGAAAAACAGTTACTAACTTGATGAGTAGAGAAATTACTTAACAGAAGGCAAAGATACAAAATATCTAAGGGGAAATCTCCAGAATGACTGGGAATTAATCAATCAATGAGGAACAGAATTGAACAGGAAAATCACACAGGGCCTGATTTTACTGAATTCAATATCCTTCTTAAGCTGATGTACCACAATTCCCATCAACAAGGCATGTAGCCTTTGAGAGACAAATACAGATATTCAAGGTGCTTCATAAGGAAACTTCTGAGCCCAATATTTTTTACTACTCTCTGTATGTCTGCTTCACCTTGGGTCTCAAAAATTAACTGGATTTATGGATTTAGGTCATCGTGTGCTGAAAAGAGCTCTTTTCCCACCCCATGGGGGACTTAGATGGGATCTAGCAATAGGGTAAGAGTGTGACACAGGCCTTGGCCAGTGGGGCTGCATTTTCATCATGACATTCAGGACATGGCAAGGAACCTCCCTAGGTTCTAATTGGGCAGCCCATGAGTGATTGCAAAGCTTTCTAGTGAAGGTAGTAGCTATTTTTTAGGAAGAAAGTGGACAACATCAGTGTGTTGAAGAGCCACTGCTCTTCAATATGTCAGGCTAGAAGTTTTCTTGGAGCAAGGTGTTACAGAAAATACTTAAGCACAAGTTGGAATTTGTGGGGTTTGATTCTTTGGTGGTTGACAGGGAAATAAGAATCTCTATCATGAGTTTTGATGCTTAGTCCTGAGACCAGGATTAGGACTCATATCTTTCACCTAGGCTTGCAGGGTTGTATCTCTCTCTTGATACATTCCAGACACTGATTTCTAAAAAGCAGATTATGCACAGATGGTTGTTCTCTCCTAGGCGTCCTGAAATACAGGCAGAAAGCACACGAAGCTGTGACTTTCATGAATCCTTTCTTAGGCTGGGTGCCAGATTACAGGGCAGTCTGAGCCAAAATTTCTAGGTAGCTAACTAAATTAAGGAGAAAAACATCAGGGAGCTTACTAAATGCAGAGGTTTTATGTATTACTATGCAAGAGAAGGAACACAGGTGAGGCAGTCTGCTACATACCCTATAACACAACGCTGATGTCACCATGGGTGTTAATGCTGGTCCACTAGACACAAATTGGAATTCATGAGCTTGGTATTAGAAAATGCAAGAAATCACAAAACTGGTTCCTCCAACATTATTATTTTGCATAAATGTTAACAAAGTATAATATTTATGTCTAGCCATTTAATAAAAATTTAAACCTGAAAATTATTATTTAAAGCATGATATCAAATATTTTATTTTTTTTTAACAATGAGGGTGGCAAAGCACTGGAACAGGTTGCCCAGAGAAGTGGTAGGTGCCTTGTCCTTGTCAGCATTTAAGGTCAGGTTGGACGGGGCCCTGAGCAACCTGATCTAGTTGAAAATGTCCCTGTTCATTGCATGGGGTTGAACTAAACGACCTTTAGAGGGCTCTTCCAAGCCAAACCATTATGATTCTATGAAATTATCAAAAAATTAAATGGGAAGGACCATATTCTTAATTTTCTTGTGTTTAATTTATATTTTTAGAAGAGTTTATGGCTGGTAAATGCTGCTTAAAGTGGTTTCTTAGGAAACAGCTGTTTCTGCTATGGCTACTGTATGGCTACTATGTATAGTTCATTCTTAGAGTTATTTCAATCCATTACAACTTTAATTTTCCAGCTCATCAGTGGTCATCAGTTACCACCCAGCAGCCTGTCGAAGACTAACAAAGCTGACCCTTTAGTGCAGATAGAAATCTATGGTGTGCCAGAAGATCAAGCCAAAAAGAAATCTAGTGTTGTAAAAAGCAATGGTGAGCATCAGTCTGATTCTCTTGACTGTAAACAGAGCACAATAGTATTTTATAAGGAATTACCAGTTTTGCATCCCAGGACATAGTTATTAACTTACAGAAACTTCAGTTATTTCTCTCTAGACTAGGATCTTCCGGTACAAAATTTGTAGCAGAAGTTTGTGCTATGTGCCATTTTTGTAGATTAGTAGGTTAAGGAAGCACAAATTCCTAGTTAGAAGCTCTCTCCTAAAGGAAGATGGAATTGTTTTTACACTCTGTTGTCACCCTGGATGGCAGCTCAGCCCTACAGAGCTGCTTGCCCACTCTCCCCCAGTTGGATGGAAGAAAACTCTTGGGTTGAGATAAAAGCAGTTTAATAGGTAAAGCCTGCACATGCAGGCAGAGCAAAATGAAGAATTCGTCCCCCATTTCCCATGGGTAGGCAGGCATAGAGCCTGCCTATCCAGGAAAACAAGGCTTTGTTTTGCATTATGGTTCCTCAGGAGGGCAGACACTGTAACTCTGAATGTCCGCCTTTCCTCCCTTCCCCCAGCTTTCTTTTGCCAAGCATGATGCCGTATGGTCTGGAATATCACTGGGGTCAGCTGAGACAATTGTGTGGCCTCTCAACTTCTTGTCCACCCCCAGCCTGCTCACTGGGATGGGGAGGGTGTGTTGCAGCATGAAAAAGTGTCCTTGACACTGTTCAAATCCTGCTCAGCAGTAGCTCAAACACTGGTGTCATCAACAGCGTTTTGATCAAAAACGTAGCGTCGTAAGGGTTGATACGAAGCAAATTAACCAGCCTAAACCAGTACACTAATTGGTACATTTAAAGACTTTTTTTTCTGAAGAAATTTCTGTAGCTTCATCACTTAGCTCATATGAAGCTTCTAGTAGGAGTAGTCCCTTAATTGCTTGACAGGTGAAGTGTGTACTCTTTGTAGCTGTCTTCAAGCACTCCCTTATCTTTATCATATAGATCTTCTTGATGTCTCAGACTACAAGTTCCCTGTGATCTCCCTTCTCCTGTACCTCTATCTTCTATTTTTCCTTTTCCTTTTTTATTGATGGCTGCTGTTTTAAATCAGCCCCTGAATTTCTCTTCTCTGTATGAACATTGCTCAAAGACAAAGCAACCCCCTCCTGTTCCACATCCTCTTTTTGTATTTCTAGTCCAATGAATGCTTTACTACCTGAATTTATTTAGCTCCTGCCTCATTTCCAGCACTGTAAACGCCGTAACTTTGGCAAAAGCATGAAACTATATGCCTATATAGACATATGTCTATATGTCTATATAGACATGTCCATATGTCTATATAGGCATATAGTTTTGTTTTACAGTATGATAAAGGCTTTTGGTTTACAGTATGATAATCCATGACAAATCCTCAGGAAGGGCAGCGCTGGCCTGTATACTGTAAACAAGTCACAAGCTAAGTTTGTTTCATTCTCAGAGCTTCCCACTGACAGTTTTAACTCCATAATCTATACAAAAGATGTGATCTATGTACCCCCGCAGTCAGTGGGAGTCTCATCATCTACTTCTAGGGAAGAGGAATGAACCTTCACCAGTTCAGACTAGTAACAGCAGATAATTCAGTTATTAAGTAGAAAAAATGAAATTGTATTTTAATCCTGTTTCTTTTCTTTTTTTTCCCATTAGCTTTGTGTCCTAAATGGAACGAAACCTTCTCTTTTAACATCCAAGTTCCAGAACTAGCAATGATACGCTTCTGTGTGCAGGATGAGGTCTCTCTGGTTAACAATGAATTCCTTGGTCAATACACTTTACCTGTGCTGAGCCTGAATACAGGTAACAATTTTATGTGAGCCTTCTATAACAGCTAAAAAAAATCTGCAACATTACAGGCTTTTTTTACAGCAGCATTGAGAGAGTGCAGCATTATATCTAATTTCTTATGGAGGATTGTATAACTATATGTAAAAATGGCACTCCCTGGTTTTTGAAGTATGTAAATCTCTGAATGCTAATCCAGGATGTTGAAATCAAAATAATATTAATGACAGTTAATTAATCCTACTGCAGTATTCCATTCTGGATAGAAACTGCTCAGATGGTAGTTTAATTCATTACAAGGAGCAAGATTAGTCAGAATGGCTATGAAGGCAACAGTTTTGTGCTCTTTCTACTCAGATAGGCTCAAAACCCAATACAAACCAAATTAAAACAAAACAAACCACCAAAAAACCCTCAGGTAACCTGTCTGCAACTTTTCAGAGTGGAGAACAAAGAATAAAAATTAGGCAAAATATTTATGGTATTTTTCTTGCTAGAGTTTCTGGAACAGTTCCTGGAACCTTTTGTAATGAATAGGCTGCACATAAAGAGAACACACAGAAGTCAGTAGGCCAAGGAGAAAGGCTTATGTAAAATGGCTGTTTACTACACTGGGTTTCTATAGCTATTTCTGACAAAACAAACAGCTTTTATTAGTGAATAAAGATGTGGAGGGAAAACACTGGAGCTGGCAACAGGCACTGTGCCTTTTTTATTAAGCTTAACAGGATTTTAAATGGCTTTTTTTCCCCCTGTGTTCTAAAGTCATAAAGCTGCTTGTGATTCTTAGTTGAGGTTGAGGAGTTATGCAAGAACAAAGACGTTACTCTTGGAGCACAGTTGTTTTTCTACAACATAAATTTTTACGCTGATAACCTTTTACTTTCTTTTTATTTGTATATTTCTAGATAATGAAAAGAAACATCCAACCTGTCAACTTGCAATGTCTGAGACAAATTTAAATATCAGGCACCGATGTTTACATATACCTATAAAATAACTTTGATTTGGGCTTTTTTTATATACAGTTTTTCTGTGTGGCTCTAATGTGCCTGTATGATTAATTATGGCCACAAATGAGGGATTTATATTTTGGAAAAGTAAGAGCTTGCAGATTCTACAGGAAGTATTTTGAGTGGAGTAATACAAAATGCTAGGAAATCAGTGCAGGTACAAAAACTACAAACGGTGCCAAAAAAACTGCCCCGATCACCACTTAAAACAATGTAAAGAAAATGTGATTTGCCATCAGGATGTCCAGAGGCATAAATAAAATGCTTCTAAGAGGTGAAGTGATAAATAATTTCAAAATTTATTGCAATGCTTAACACTGAGACCTCTGAAACAAGGTTTGGAACAATGGTTTTGCTTTAGGTACCCAAGCTCTTTAGACAGTGAAATGGGAAAATAATGTTCTTGCAGAGGGAGTCACAACAGTTCATATTTCCTAGGGAAGAACTGCCTAAAATGCTGAAGAGTGAGCTAAGATTTAAGTCTTACTCTTCAGAGCTCAGCTTTAATCTGTACTACAGGACTGTCCCTCCTTGCCTAGGATTCATATCCCTGAGGTGTCCCTAAGGGCAAGTTGCTTCCAAAAGCTGAGCAGTGCTTACATCTTTTTTTTCCCTTTGACAGGCAGTGGGACAAAGTTGTGCCATTGCCACCCTCCCCGTTTTCTTTTGAGAAGATTCAAATCTGTATCCTCCCTGCCTTCCTTTCCCCAGCAGCAGCCTCCCAGCTCAGCAGACTACACTGGGGAGGAATGCTTGTGGCCCAGCTGAAGCAGAATTTGATTTTTCATGCAATGATTATGTTGTTATACTCAGAGGGGCTCAGACTCAGAATAATTCTCTACCTTGGTGGTTAAGAGCAAGAGTAGGGGGTCCTATGTTACAGTCCCTGTCCCAGTGAGTCTGCTGTGGAGAATACTAATACAGGACAGGAATTCAGTTATTACTGTTAATATCATGGGATCCTGGAACAGTTAATTATTTAATGCAAATTGGAGCAATTTCAATAATAAAAAAAGAAGCTTTACTTTGTGGAATATTTTGTAGGTAGGGGCTAGAACAGAGTCTTCAGAAATCAGTCTTAGTCCCTGAAGTGTACCTTTGGATAGGAAATACACTAAGTCTTCCACATATTATGTGCATGCCCTAAAAACTGATTTCAAATGTAAATTGCCTGGAACCAGCTTCCCTCTCTGCTGCCCAGAAGCTGATATTAGATACAAGGGGAACCTTCATGCAGTATGACAGGACGGGAGGACATGGCCTCAGTCTGCACCAGGGGAGGTTCAGGCTGGACATCACAGAGGATTTCTTCACTGAAAGGGTGGTCAAGCATTGGAATGGGCTGCCCAGGGAGGTGGGGGAGTCACCATCCCTGGAGGTGTTTAAGGACAGATTGGACGTGGCACTTAGGCCTAGTTGACAAGGTGGTAATTGGTCAAAAGTTGGACTTGATTTTAGAGGCCTTTTCAAAATCCTTCTTTAGGTATGTCTGGATGTCTTTGCGACCCTCACCCACTTGAGTTTGGAATGCCTTGATTCTTTTATACATAATCACAGAATCATTTAGGTTGGAAAACTGTAGCAGAAAATATTTATTCAAAACACAGACTCACTTAAATAACTGCAGTTATATATACATAGATAAAACACAGAACAGGTTTTTAATCAAAAGTATCGTTGTTTATTATTATGAAATAATGGACATCTAGTCATATAAAGCAATACAGGTTGGGGTTTTGGAGACGAGATTGTTTTGTTTTTCAAGAAGGTAAGTTAATTATGTTTTAAATTGAGAACTACAGCTTCCCCAAATGCTTCAACAACCAGATGAACACACAGTTTCTGGGGCATGCCTTATCCCTCATAACAGGAATTACTCATATGCAAAAGAAGACCCTTAACAGATTTAAGATGTTATGGTAGATCTTACACTACACTTTTTTTTGTGCCTCAGCTGGACACTGTTCTTCACTGAGGCACTGTCACTGCTGATTCACAGGTTATTTAATTTGCTATCAGAACAATGATACAGCACATAATAACTCTGGATGTTAAAATATATGCTTCCCCCATGTTTAAATATCACTGGGCTAAAAGTCTTCACTTTGAAAAAATACCACATAATGAAAAACACTGGAGTTTTTCACTCTGTAACCAAAAATGCCGGAAATGAAACACTGTATTCGTAGAGGAGATAAAACAATAGAAATGGTTTTTGGGATCTGTATCATTTCAGTTTATTTTAAAGAGTTAATTGAGAGAATCATAAGTTATGCCTTATGATTCACAGTAGATCATAAAAGCACTCCATGATAACTTTTGTGCTTGTGTTTAGCTCACTAATAAAGTGTGATTGCATTTCCAGGTTACCGTAACATTCCGCTGCTGTCCAGAGAAGGCATCAAGATCGAATCTGCGTCGCTGTTTGCCCATGTCTGGTACTATTAATGGTGTTCTGCAGTAGGAATTGTTCTGGGGCATGGCACCCTGCTTCAATAAAGTAGCATTACTGGGTTTGCAATGACCCAGTGGTCTGATTTCCAGAGTGGCACGTTCTCAATGATTTTATGAAGATAATGGGACTTCTTGTGTAAGTGGTACCTGGATCACTAACAGCTACTGACGTTGGCCCTGCCACTGTTATTGAACTGTCTGCTGTAGGAGAAGAATGTTCAAGAACATTTAAGGGATCTGAAGGTGCACAAGTCCATGGGACCTCACAGGGTACATCCACAGGTCCTGAGGGAACTGGCTGAGCAAGTGGCTAAGCTGCTATCCATCACATTTGAGAAGTCATGGCAAGCCACTGAAGTTCCCACTGACTGCAAAAGGGGAAACATAAGCCACATTTTTAAAAAGGGAAATCAGGAAGACCCAGGGAACTACAGGCTGGTCAGTCTCAGAGAGACTTGGGGATGTTCTTGGGTATGTTGGTTTACAAGAATATCAACATGACCTGGCATCACAGAAGGCAGCATCCTGGCTGCATCCAAAGCACAGCCACCAGCAGGTCGAGGGAGGAGATTTTCCCTGTCCTACACTGCTCTGGTGAGACCCTACCTGCATCCAGCTCTGGGACCCCAACACAAGAAAGATGGAGCACCTGTTGGAGAGAGTCCAGAGGAGGCCATAAAGATGATCAGAAGCACCTCTGCTCTGTAGACAGGTTGAGAGAGTTGGGGTGGTAGTGATAGGAAAAGGAGTGGATGGCTTTAAACTGACACAAGGCAGGGTTAGATTAGATATTAGGAAAAAATCCTTTACTGAGAGGGTGGTGAGGCACTGGAACAGGTTTCCAGAGAAACTGTGGACTCCCCATCCCTGGAAATGTTCAAGATCAGGCTAAATGCGGCTTTGAGCAACATTGTCTAGTGGAAGGTGTCCCTGCACATGGCAGGGAGGTGGCAGCTAAATAATCTTTAAGGTTCCTTCCAACCCAAACCATTCTATGACTCTATGACTCTACAACTCTATGATTCTTTAGAAACAATTCATAAATACTGAACTTCTTTGTATGTTTTTAAAATTCAGTCAATAATATAATTTTCAGCTATTTTCAAGTTTATGATTAATTACTGATATATTAATAGTCTAATATATAGACTCTGACAGATAAGGCTAATCTTTATGATATAAGCATGTTACAGTCACATTTTCAATTGTATTGAACAAAATTTCTTGCCATTGTATCCTTCCAAGAGAACAGGAAAAACTACACATGCAATGTACCCTTTAAATTTATAACAGCAGCAGCTTCTGATTGGGCTATTCCTCCTTAATGTTCACGGTAATTTTGTTACCTGAAAAAATAGTTTTGAGGAAAAAAGTGGTTCTTAAAATAATAAAAAAATCATATGCTAACATTGGTACCTTTTCTTAGCTTAGTCTTGAACCTCCTGCTGCTAAAGAAAGATAAAAAAAAATTCATGGACTGATTTGTAAAGGGCCACGTTCCTCATAGCAGCAGGGAGCTCAGGATACATCTTACTGTGAACTCAGGAAATAGGAAGCACAGTGCTTTGAGGTGAACTAGAAGAATTTTAGAAAAAGCAAGGGTTGATTGTGTGATTTAAGATCTACTTCTCACCTAACCGCTAGGAGTGTAGATCTTGCCCATAAGACAAAATCTTCCCATCTTCCTTACAGAACTGAAGTATTGTTGACCTTCCACAGGACTGTAGCTACCCAATTAATGGCAGATTTTTTAATCCAAACATGATTTTTCAAAAAACCCAGATATTATCATTACAGCTCTCTTTCTTTAATACCAAACAAAATATTGCTTATGTTTTCAGACAGTTGTGATAATATTATATTGTAGAGCTCTTTTTATTTATTGCTATTTTAATGCTCTTTTATTTAATGTTGGTCTAAGATGGAAAATCAGGGCACGTGGTAAACAACCATTAGAAAATGTCACAGGAAATAACACTATTAGAAAATTGCATTATAGTTATCATTAGGAAACTAAGACAGTAGACTAAGAAGAATCTAAAATCAATATTGAACTGTAAGGTCAGGTAATTTGGTAACGTAGTAAGCCAGCCTCAATGTGTTTTCTGTGCTTGAATGACAAGGAACTTGATTTCTTACCCAGGTGAGCCTATAATCTAAAATGTTAGGCACACTGATCTTTGTAGTGATATCTGTATGCCAGCC
This sequence comes from Pachyramphus minor, assembly GCA_013397135.1. Classification (NCBI taxonomy): domain Eukaryota; kingdom Metazoa; phylum Chordata; class Aves; order Passeriformes; family Tyrannidae; genus Pachyramphus; species Pachyramphus minor. Next base: position 553,813 of record VYXB01001938.1, on the reverse strand, counting down.
AAAATCCCTTTTATGTGGTAAACATTTTATAGCTTCTTACAGCTCTGCATATACTTATACTATTAAAATTCAAGCAGAGTTCCCCCCACCTCCTCTTACTGAGGAGGAGCTTGATACAGCAGATTGCCTGGGGAGAATATTCTAAGATAAAAACTGGCCAAGTGACAGAGTCAATTGGTTTGATGCTGAGAAAAACTCCAGCCTATTTTGTTTCCTAAATAACTGGTCCCACTTCAGGAGCTTTATACAACTTTACCTTCTGAAGATTCATTTCTGAGTGTCTTTTGGGAATAGAAGGCAATTATCTTCACTTCTGGCATTATTATCCCTATGTCGACCACTTTTCCACCTGGTAGGACCAATGTCAGACCTACCCAGTATATGGTAATTTAAAATTTTCAGCAGAACAGATCACAAATCAACATTTCTCCTGTGTCTTAAAAATGAGCCTGGAAAAGTCTATATACATGGTCAGCTGAGTGTGTGTGAGTCTGGCAATAATGGACAGTTCATTATGGCTGCTCATATGCCAAATCTTTAAACATGTGCTTAAGTGCTTCCTGAATTTATGTAAAAATGCCTTGAACAACAGAGCCCATAATTATCCTCAGTGAACTCAACGGAACCACTCAAGTTCATTATTTAATATGTAAAGATATATTTTATAGCCCCGAGGTCAATTCAAGGTATGTATTGACTTGAATCCCTTATGCAGCATAAGAGGTAAGCATATGTGGTAAGCCTGGTGAACAAATATGATTTCAAATAAATACTCCACTGAAAGCTCACATTCAATATGTTCTATTTATTTGTCAGCATTAGCTTCTCCCTCCTCCTTCCTTCTCACAAATGACCAGTTATATCTGCTCCTTGGAGGTCAGAATAAAAGAAACAATGACACACCTAACTGACAAATGAATACCCTGGATTGAATGTTACATTATAGCAAAAGCTTTTAAGTTTGTTTTTTTTTGAAATAAATTATTGATTGCATAAGATTTAATGTGAAATTTGTTGGACATCTGAAATGTGTTGGCACCTGGGGAACCACCCCATGGTTTTCTGGTGAAATCATCACATGCAGTGGGGTCACAGCAGTTGCTGATAAATGACACCATTATCAGCATTGTTCCAACACAGCCAGTGGAATTAATGTGCAAGGAATGAGGCTCCACAATTTCACGTGTACAGAATTCAGTATTTTAACAGTCCAATTGAATATGAAATAACTGAAAATCTTTATTGCTGTCGTAAGAATTTCTTGCATGCTGCTACAAGTCCTTAGCATGTGATTCCTTAAAGTCACACTGTCAGGAATCTGTTGCAGGAAGATGGTAGCAATTTTAAGACAATAGTGTTATGATTAGAATGTTAAAAAACGTGGTCAGCAGACGACTGCATATTCTCAAGGGCAGCTGAAACAAAATGTACCGTGGGAAATGGGACAAAGAAAAATTAGTGGATAAATAACTGAATTATCTCAGAGAACATTTAAATGATACTATTTCCCAGTGGATACCACTTCTCTTCATTTAACTGGACACTGCTCAGTTGAATGTTAACAGCTCCCACAAAAGTTCCTTTGCTTTTCACAACAAGCTTCAGTACGTGGCCTTTGAGCTCGGTGACTTTGTCATAAACAACCTGAAATAATATACAAAGAAGCCAAAAGAAAAATACAAATTTGTTAATCTATTTGAAAAGCAAGCACCTACTTCAATATAGCATTCAGGATGATGATTACAACTTTGTGATAATTGCTTTAAATATCCATCCAGAATTGTAAGCTATTAACCATGAGCCAAAATCACTTAGTGAATTTACCTCAGAAATATATTTGACCTTATCTAGTTTATATAAAAGAGATTCTGCCAGCTTAGGTTTGTGAAATCTGATTACCATTTGTAAATACATTTGAAAACTGTGTTGTGCAATGCTTGAGAAAAAAACCACCAGTATACATAATTTTCCATTTCAAAACTGAAACTGTAACGTAAGCAGAGCTTTGAACTCAAACATGAAGAAATATCACAACCTCCATGAAGTTCCACAGGGAATTATAATGTGTCTGATTTTGAGAAGGAGAATGCAGATGGAGGGCACTCATTACGGACAGCAGCACGAAAACTTAAGATAGGTAGTTCTGTAAAAGTGTAGATTTTTCTAATTATTCAATATCTTTCTAGAGCCGATGCTTTGATAAATGGTGTTTCTCTTCTGCAAAAATCAGAAAAAGACAGCAAAACAGTTTTAATGTAATTTTGTTTAACCTATGTATATTTTATTTGTCACATATTCCTTAGTAGTACCTTTTCTGTTGCATTAATATGTGTTACAAAGGTGTGTCAAATCAAGGCACAGTGCCTCAGAATGGTTGCCCAGTACTGTACTTGTGATTAAATCTTTTGGTACATACAAGAATTAAAAAGAAGATCAAGCCAAAGTAAACCCAAAATTTCTTCTATCCAAGACTTCCATAACATTTTGTAACTGTCGCAGATCCAACAGACCCACATCATAAAGGAGAGAAGAATTTTCCTTTGAAAACGGTCTACAAATTTTGCTATTCAATAGTAAAAAAAATTCAGACATTGAGGCACTGGAGCAAGTCCAGAGAAGGGCAACAGAGCTGGGGAAGGGTCTGGAGCACAAGTCCTATGAGGAGCAGCAGAGGGAGCTGGGGGTGTTCAGCCTGGAGAAAAGAAGGCTCAGGGGGGTCTTACGACTCTACAACTAACTGAAGGAGGCTGTGGTGAGGTGGGAGTCAGCCTCTTCTCCCAGGTAACAAGTGACATGAAAAGAAGAAATGGCCTCAAGTTGTGCCAGGGATGGTTTAGATTAGATATTAGGAAAAATTTATTCATGGAAATGGTTGTAAATCGTTGGAACAGACTGCACAGGAAAGTGGTGGAGTTACCATTCTTGGAAGTGTTCAAAAATGTGTGGATGTGGCACTTGAGGACATGGTTTAATGGTGAACGCAGTGGTAGTGCTAAAGTTGGACTTGATGATCGTAAAGGTCTTTTTCAAACTTAATGATTCTCTGATTCTAAAGCAAATAATTTCATGAATGACTCTGGATGCTAACTATACCCATATGTGCCTATTATAAAAAGGCTAGAATATTTTATGGAATCATCAAATAATAAACATGACAGAATGCTCAACTTGCTCAGTAGAAGTTGTAGATGCGGAACACCTCTGAGATTGAACCCTGGAATTTACTCAATTTAGATGTTTCCATTACTCCAGAAGTGCTGTTAATACTTCTCAAAATACGTAAGACATTTGTTGGCATCTCTTTAGAAAAATACTAAGGTCAATAGTTTTTAAAGTATCTTTTAAAGTACCCTGATATTGTGAGAACACACTGAGGTTAAATACGAAATGTTAATGGTGTATTTTTTGATTTTAAAAAAACCCCTACCAATCTGGAGCGATAGGCTAACAAGAATAAGCTGCACTCAGAACAGATTCTCATGCTTCAGTCTCTGCATTAATCAAAAACTGCTGAGTGAACTGCATGTGGGCTGAAAAAATGTGAAAGAATGCTCTCAGATAGTTCAGGCCTGAAAGGTAAGCTTTGTTAAGAGAAGTACATTCAATCTAAAATTTGTATAGCTGGAAATGTTTTTGCTATTTTAGTTGCAATGGAAGAAGGCTTTTAATTTTAATCTCCCTGTGCAGTTTAAACAGCAAACGCAGTGACAGTCTGTCACTTCTGGAGAACGGAAAACTGAAACTGCCTAAAAGGTGTTTGCAACGCAACCTGCTTGGATTTTCCATGTAATCCAAGCGCAGGATGTACCTGTGGCACTGCTGAGGAAATGAAACCCCCTCTAGCTTGGAGCTCTGTGGGCTGAACTGCTGAGCCCTCACTGCACCTCCACTTCTAAGGGAAAGAAACAGTCATGGGAGGGATCTTCCAGGCAGGGACAGAGTTTGTAAAGACTCATCCCCAGCAATGTTGCCACTCAGTGTGAGGAACAGAAAGGTGGTTCTGAGGGTCACGGGTGGACCCAGGAGGCACAAAACTGTTGGTTCTCCCACCAAACCCAAGCTGGCTTTGGCCACAGAGTGATTTTGTCCGTGCAGCAATTTGGAGGGATTTCACAGGGAGCATGGAACAAACAAGACACCAGGGAACTCTGGCAGCAAACACCGACAGACAGGACACCAAGCTCTCTGGTTCAAGGGGATAATTGGTGCTGTGGGGATAAACATTTACTGCCACAGGTTGTGGGGGAAAGAAAAACTGTCCCATTCACTCTTTTTAAATGGCTTTTACTAGAAGGATCTTAGCAGGGGGCAACATTTCCTTTTCCATTTAGAAACTTTTGAAATCACGATTTGGAACAGCTGTCATGAAAGTCGCACCTGGCGCTTCTTGGTTTTTTGATGTTTACTGTGCCTACTTTGCCAAATTTTATGTGACTTAAAAATTCCAGCTTCTCTGTCCCCCAGTTGCCTTTGCCTACCAAAATAAAACTGAAATGATGAAAAAAATCTGAAAAGCAGGGGCAAGTAGAGTAAGTGATAATATAATTTAGAGTAAATCTATGATCTGACACTGAAGCAATGCTAATGTTACCAAAGAAAGCTGCCTTGTTTCTTTGCCAATATATTAAAGATACCAGCTGCTGCTTTAAATCAACAAAAAGTATACATGTAAGCTGTAAAAGCTAAGAAATCTTCAGTATGGTGGATCACAACAGGCGTGAACTCGGGTAATGAACAACTTTCAATCTTTGGCCAAAAAGAGTTTAAAAAAAGAGCTTTCAGCAATGACAGACCTTTACAGTGCAGGGTGGGTGGTTTTTAAATGATCCCAGTAAACTTTCTAAAATGGTACTGCAAATTCATCTGGAGCAAGGTATATATCATCAGGATGTAGGGACAGAAGGAAGGTCTGGAGATAGCTGAATTACTCTGTGGGTAAAACAAATGCTACCTGCCAGAATTTCTTACCGCAACAGTTAAATCCTGAAATGATTGTGCAGCAAGAATATTTACCTGACATTTATACAGCTGGATCAGAGGGAGGTGAGTTATACATGTCCATGCAGCAAATCAGTGGGACAGTTAGGGCCGGAACTCAAGTATTCCTGGCTCCAGAAAGAGAAGCACTGTTGACCTACAGGAGTCTAATGACATTTTAATCACAAATGCGGGACAGTTGCTTCTCCTTAGGTAGCCATGGCACAGTTCCTAGACTTGGGTAATTAATCCAAATTAGCTTTGATGCATGGTGCTGCAGGGAGTGGCTCTGGCTCCTGATGTAGTTCCCTTCCTCCCTCTCCATCAGACTTGCTGGGGCTGTTCAGGCTGCTCCGGGCCAGCTCCCCCTCAGCTCCAATAGGCTGCTGTGGCCCATGTCTATGTGCTCACATCTGGCTGTACTCAAAGGGCAGGACAGAGAGAGTGCCCTCTCGTGATGGAATGCACACTCTGCCTTGCCTTGTAGCTCTGCTCATTCCATATCTGTGCTTACAGGCAGGCACTCAGGAGAGGACAACCAGGAACCCTGAAGCATTTCTCAGGGCAAAAGTTACACATAGGAGCAAGGACCCACTGCAGCTGGATCTGGTCATCGTGGCTTCTCTTGGCAGGAGTTTATAATTAAGTCATTCAGGTTTATTTTCAATTCTTTCTTTTAACTTAGTTTTCACTAAACTACTCTGAAACCTCCTGAGTAACTCCTTTTTATTCCTAAATGTATTCTACAACAGGTATGTTATTAATTTTCTCTTTGCAGTCCATTTTTCTGAACTACTCTTTTTCTCAACCATCATTTTTTAATGCAGTGTTTATACCATTGTGAATGCCACAAACTCCAAAATCCAAATAAAGGAACAAGAGAAAAAAAAGAAGTTCTTGTTAAAAGCAACTCCAAAACACTTGGCATAGCTCATTTTATTGCCAACCCTCCTGGACTTTCACATCTTCACTCTCACACACATGAGTAAAAATCAAACATAAAAAGCACTTTTGCAAGGTTGATAATTGGCTGTAGGCAGTCATAAGCAATAGAAGTAAAAAACTAGAATCAAAAATACCCAAGAGAAGCACACTTCAGATTTTTCTCAGTCCCGAACAAAGAAAGAAATTAATATACAGCTTCCTTCCAGCCACTTGGCTTTAATAAAAACTTATGAACTCATAAAAAAGGCTAGTACATTTCTGTACACAGTGTTTTGGACAGTAACTGACTTAAAAGACAGCTGACTTATATTTTTAGTAGTTTTTCTTCCCTGGGGCAGCTTTTGCCTCAGTCTACCAGCCCTGGACAGAAAATGCACAGAGAATGACATCACATATGGGAGAACAGAGCTGCTAACAGCACAGGCATCGGGTTTGAAACGTCCAAGTTCAATGGAACCATATGTCCCCACTGTGGTTAGCAGTTCCTGGTGAAAAAGATTGAGCATCTGTGAAGAAGGCTCTAAATTCTGATTAAGGATATTAAAGTTTTCACGGAATTTCTTTTAACAGCAGTGGAGTACTCCTTAACCACAACTAAATCTTCTCCCTATGATTACTGTCTGGCAGGAGAGAGGATTTTGGATTTTCTTGTATTCAAATTGATCTAATAATGATCTGAAATTAATTGTCTTCCTGTGTGGCTGGTTGGTTCTTATCTGTAGTTCATCTTGGATACTTTACAACAAATGTTATAATACATCCTTATTGTATTTCTTTAAAATATCCTTCAAATGTAAAGGAATTTCTTTAGACAGGTTAATTAGACTCATTCCACTCTCTCTTTGTTTGCAAAGGAAGAAAGAAATAACACAAAAATAAAAGCTAGTTCCTTGTTATTCCACTGCAGTACTGTAGGGAGGGAAATTTGTCTCAGCTGTGAGCAGCACTACTACTCAAGCAGCCTTCTTACAGAAGCATTGGAAGTCATCAGTGTAAGTAGGTAAGTTTTGTAATCACATAGATGTGGGAAAAGAGAAGTATTAAAACTCCAGGACTGGGAAACTAGGAGATAAGGACTCAGACTCTGCTGACTAACCTAAGCTTCATCATATCTTATCTATGAAACAGGGTGGAGTGGTAATATTTTCCATGCGTTCTACTTTACAGCCTGCTGGAAGAGCATTTGTAAATTGCTTTGAGATCTTTAGGAGATTTATTATATGTCATAATTATAATCTCCAATCCCACCTACTGTTTCAATCTCATCTGCCCTTACAAATGAACACAGTTTATGCCACTTCCCATTCTGTCATAAATGTTTCTCCATAAAAATGTGTCCTTTCACCCCAGAGGCTTGAGCACTTCAGTGGTGTGTGAAATAATCATATATAGCTGTGAACTGCTAGTATTTTGACATAAAAAGAACCTGGCTATTTATTCTTGTGTTATCACTTAGGACAGTGACAACCAATTTTCAAATGTGAATTTGAGTAACAGCATCCATTCAATTAGTACTTCTTATGCTACTGTACAAACTTGCATTCAAAATTGACCAGGTTATGGTGTAATGCTTGGTCTCATTTGGCTAAAGTGTGGTTACGGGTAAGATAGAGCAGTGTGAAAAACCCAACTGTTTTCCTGAACAAAGAGACATAAAAGAGGCCGTTTCACTTCTGAGAAAGATGCACAGCACATGGTTCTGGCCACTTGTGGTTCAGCTTATGACACGTTCCTTCTTTCTGATCATTCTCATTGCAACACCTCTAAAGGCTGTATTGTTATAATTTTATTTCAACAGTGGGCAAAGAAAATCAAACAAGTCACACCAGCACAGGCTGGGGGCCGACCTGCTGGGAAGGAGCTCTGAAGAGAAGAACCTGCGGGTCGTGGTGGACAACACGAGGGGACCTCATCAGTGTCTGTCAGTGTCTGAAGGGAGGTGTCAGAGGATGGACCAGGCTCTGCTCGGGGGTGCTGTGCAACAGGACAAGAGACAAGGGGCAGAAGCTGATGCACAGATAATTCTACCCGAGCAGGACGAACAACTTCTGTACTGTGAGGGTGACCGTGCACAGGATTGCCCAGAGATGTTGTAGAGTCTCTCTCACTGGACATACTCAAGGACTGTCTGGACATAATCCTGTGCAATCTGGTTTGGGATGCCCCTGTTTGAGGGAGTGAGGTTGGACCAGATGATCCACTGTGGTCCCTTCCAACCTGACCCATTCTGTGATTCTGTGAAATAAAAAATGGTGGGAGAAAGTGAATGGTACTCACAATTTCATTGTAAGTAGGGTCAGAGCTTTTCGGAGCTGTTCTTGTTTTCCTTCGACTGACCTCATAAGGATCTGGCAGAAGATAAAATTCAGCATGTGCACTTGGGGCAGAGCCATCTGGGAGGTGCTGAAAAACAAAAAGATAACAATATGAATGCTCATGTTCTAGCAAAGAAAACAAATAAAAAGTACCAAATGAAATCTGGATTTTAGGCAGACACAGAAACATGTTAGATTCTCAGTGTTCTCTTGGCTAAATTGGAGTGTTAGTGCAGTAAACAACAGGAATTATTAGAATTCAGCTTAAAATTGAATCAATAATAGAAATTAAATAATACAAGGGCAAGGTAAAATTGCCTATCTTTAATATTTTACATTCTGAGGGAAAAACCCTTAAGCCTCAATCTACTTTAACTCAGCTTAATCTGATACAAAGTCTAGCCCTTCCACTTTCCAGAGCAACGCATTGCCAAAGAAACTGGATTTTAGCCAGTAAGCTTCTACTGATGTTAACCCCTAAGTATCAGTGCTGATGCTGCGTAGAACTGATTGTTTCTAAGGGTGTTTCATAGAACATATTACTATAGAAGAGGCAGGAGCAGTTCCTGCAGCAATATGGGCAGAACAGGATTCTTATAATAACAGTCTTTCCAATCTTGCCCATCACACAGCTGCAATCTCTCTTTAATTTTCCAGTTCAGGTTACTGAACCATATTCCAGATATTCCATTTTATGGTAGCTACTCGAGATCAGAGCCAATCTATTAACCAGGCTCAGTCAGAACCCAGTGCTGGTGGGTGGAGAGTTTCCTGATAACTTCTGAAGAGCTGTGAGGTTATTCCTAAAGGAGGATTACAACTACTCAAAAAAACACATGGTTATTACTTGAGGTTTCAGAAGAACACACAAGAAACATAATAATGAAAAACCATGGAGCAGGTATTTTGCCAGCACATGTCACTTAATACTTCCCTTATAATTAAGCACAAACCCTTGTGTTGGTTACACAGTATACAATCAGAAAGCACAAAATGGGGCATATCAAAATATCAGTAATTTTAATCATATAATCAGCATTTTAAGCAGCAGGTTTACCTGGCAGCTTACAGGCAATCCAATGACAGGATGCAAATAAGAATACAGGGAAAAAGAAGAGATCTTAAAACATTTGTAAGCAATGAACCCAGAGTATTATACAGGCACTTGCATTTATATTTCCCATTGTAATTTTACACCTGACTCACAAGAAAGTAATTTCTCAGATTTTGATTATCCACAGTGTGTGTCTGGAAATGTGGGGCTTTCTACAGGCATTATCAATGACATATCCCTGGGATAGGAGAAACCACGGTCTCCTAGCAATAAATGACTTCTCTATTGGGAAGAAAAACACTGCTTGTGCATGTAAGCAACCAGTGCTTGCACAACAAACCTCTGGTTTTCGTTATCTGAAATGATCCTTCAAGGGAAATGATGTGGTCAACTGCAAAGCTTATTATTGCCATCGTTAACACTAAACAGCATCAAAAGATGCACTACTCAAATCATTACATATTGACAGCACTATGTGACTGATTAATATTACTATTGCTAAGCCCCTCAAAGTACATCTGATTTAAAATACATATGGGATTTGGATAGATGGGATTCAATGGCTAACACAGGAAAGCCATTAAAGGGCAATGAAAGCAACGGGTATTTTCCTAGGACAGAGTAGTTCATTGCTAATGCAGGATTTATAACTTACACTGCCCATTTGAAAGCATGTCTCCGTTGATCTAGGACTGTACTAAAACTTCAATTGAGGATTACAAGTAACAGTAAATTGAACATCTCTTAAAAATCAGAAAGGAAAAAGAAATAAAGCCTTACATACCAGTTCAAGCAACCATGATCGTAAATGTAATCAAGCTCTTCCCTTCCCCATGAATAGGTAAATATCACTGTAACTTGAAGCTTAATTCATTTTAGTTTTTTCAGACAGAGAAGGGAACTTGGTTAAATAAAAAGAAAAACAAATGGGTCATTCTTGACTAAGACCTTATCAACACAACAGCTGAGGCCCAGCACTATGATTTTCACTATCTCCAGCATGGAAATACTGCACAGGGAGAGTCCAATAAAAGTCAAGCTTTATGAATCACCTCAAACTAACCAGGGACCATGTCAGAGTTGATTTTAAAAGCTGAGGTCAGCAGCAGCAGCAAAGGGCACCAGGCTGAGGAGTTTGGGTAGTAGGTAATAGGCTACAAAAGTAATGTGGCTGCACCTGTCCTGTCCCCTCCCTTGGAGCTGCCCAGGTAGCACAGGGTGTAGGCACAAGTGCTGTGCCCCACTGCACACCCCCAGACAGCAAGGGTACAGATCATGGCAGCGTTGTTTGAATTGGAAACAGGCTCAGCCTGACACTCACCTGCCAGGCAAAGAATACAAGCTGATTGTCATGAGATTGCTTAACAGGACCTGGGGATCCAGAAGTGGATGTGATGAATGAAAAAGAAGTCAAATAAAATTGTCACTATGCCTTTGAGTTGCTCCTTGGCCTATTACCTACCCTTCAGCCAACTAACCTTCCTCCGTAGCTGCCTCCTCCCAAAATCTAAAGGCGGCACTTCGTGGCAGTGCTTTGGCCACATGAAACATGGACTGAAAACTGCTTCCTCACTTTTCCTTTGAATTTAGCTAAATACATGCTGAAAGAGGTGAGTGGGAGGAGAGGGTCAAGAGAGAAAAATCAAAAAAGAGAATATTTTAGCAATTCAGAGGGGAAAACTCAAGGTAGAGTAGTTGCTCTGGAATATTTCAGAACTAAAATAAAGCCACTTTTCATGAATAGTAGCAATCAGCAGCCAGAGTGTTAGAGGTAATTTGAACTGCAGCCACCTGAATTCCAACTAGAGATTGTAGTGCTAGTTGTTGGGTGTTGGTTTTCTCCCTCTCCCCTGCTTTACAGGTGACATTTTCCCACTTCATCTTCCCTTGCCAAGGAAAGGCAAAGAGTCCACTCCAAATTCCACATCTGTCCCAATTCTCCATTTGCAGTGGCATTGTTATGCCATCAAAAAAAAGCTTCGGCTGAGCACTCTTCCAGCCAGATCACATCTCCCACTTCTCAGCTGCCCTCCCCTGACTCCTGATATGACATAACACATCTAATTAGGGCCTCCAACTGTTAAAAAGGTTCTGTTCCACCACACACTTATAATTCAAAACTACAGATGGCCAAGCCATGGCCTTAGAAGAGCAGAATATATGATAAGTTTATGCTGGTTTCTCTTTAGATTGGTGCAACAGTTGAATTTTTTTCTTGTGAAGAGCTTCACCATAGGATTTATTGACTTTGCAGTGGAAGAAGCTGTACTTTGCTAGACACTTCCTAGCAGGGACAAGGAGTGACCTTGGCAGTTTGACAATCATAGGGCAAAAACAAGAGTGGGATTAACATGGCAGAAATATCTTTTTAAATCTTTAGTAGGTGGAATTTGAAGTTTTAAGACAACTGACATAGCAGGTAAAAAACCCCGAGGCTTTGGGCAAGCTAGTTCTTTCCCAGGTTTCATATATGAGTTGAGAATTGAATTAAAGAAGAACGAAGAATAAAGGAAAAATGGAGAAAACATCAAAAATGTTTTTCTTACTAAAGATTATGTCTTCTGTTACATTTAGTGAGCAAACTCTCTGGATTGTCCTTTCACTTCTAACTGAGACTGCATTGGCACATTTACAAATTTAGCTAATCTTGAAGAATGCCTGACCCAAATCACAGAATCATGAGGATTTATTGACTTTGCAGTGGAAGAAGCTGTTATCTGGTCCAACCTCCTGCTCAGGCAGGGTCATCCCAGAGCACATGGCACAGGATTGCATCCAGATGGTTCTGGAATATCTCCAGTGATGGAGACCCCACACCCTCTCTGGGCAATCTGTTCCAGTGCTCAGGCACTGCACAGTAAAGAAGCTCCTCCTCATGTTCAGGTGGAACTTCTGCCTTTGCACCAAAGAGAGTCTGTTCTGGTGAGCCCATTATAAACACAGAATGAGATTTTTAGCAGGCTTACAAGTAATTCTGAAATTCGGCAAACCCCCATTCTTTTATTATTAAAGAATAAAAAAAAAAATCACTGATTTCTGTCCGTAATCCAGGCCAGAAGGAAAACCAAAGGTACCTTGGGAATGACATTTTGCACTTTACTCTGCAAAACCTTTATAGCTTGAATGAACTTGTGATCAAGCAAACAGAAAAAATCTCAAAGTTTTAGATTGAATTCTATTTATGTTTCATTCTGTAGTCATTTCATTAACCTCAAAATAAAGGATTTTTACTTCCTTCAGAAGAAGCTAATCCCAATTTAAATTACTGTCTTAAATCTTTGATTTTGTATGCTTGCAAATAAATCCAAGCCATAAAAATCTGTAAGGCTGCAAGGGTATAAAACCAACAGAAATGCCATAGGTCCCCTTCATATGCCTGTGGACAAAATAACACAAAAAACCCCACGGATTTTGATCTGCCAATAAAAACATTTGAATTTAGAAGCTGACTCAAATTGAATTTAGTAGCTGACTCCTTGTGCTTCCTTCAAGTACAACCAAGTGATGATGGAATGATTTTCTCAGAGAATGACCAGCCCATCTGACCTTGATAATGACAGATGTTTTTAAAGAACTCAGTTACAACTGCCTGTATATATGTTTTAAAAAGTAGTTTATTTTATTTTTTGTTCTAAAGTCAGGCAGAAGGTGATAGAAATATTTAGGAATGAGTGGGAGTGAGGGAGAGGAAATAATACTCTGGATTTACTACTTTCCACATCTCTTATTCAATACAGACCTGTATCTGTTATGACTATGTTCCATTTTTCACTTCAGTTTTATTTTCCAAAACCAAAAAAGTTGATGTTTACTTAAAAAACCCCACACTGATAGGTTATGTTCTGTGTAATTTAATTTTAAATATCGTAGCTGTAGCTGGGAAATAATGGATGAAATTCAATTAAATTTTTCCACAAGAATTGCATTATCCTAATGACTTTTCTTCCTTGACCATTACTAATCATCCACTACTCTCCTAACAGAAGGATTCTTTGTTAACATTATGATAGGCTTACCTACTTCAATTTTTGCCATATATTAAACTATTTAGTGATTTAGCAGCCAATATAAATGTTGGGCCATACTCATATGAATTTTGAGGAAAGTTCTATGATTTTTAAAATACATACTTTAATGATAATTTATTGTGAAACTTTTTAAAACTCACGTCTTCCTAAGTGACATAAAATTTTCTTTTCAGGTGACTTTTGCCTCACATTTAAATCATGCCATCAGTTTCTGTTAGTGTTAGACATGCAGATCACCTTTTGTCCTAGAGTGAAGCAGATTGATGGCTCCTGAACATTTGATAGTTCCAGCTGCTGTTCTCTTTTTCCTATTTTTCATTTTCAACCATCGTGACAATAAAAAATAATGATCAAAGGTAACTTGTATTAACTAATGTCACCTTTTCTCCTTTATAAATTACTTCCTTTCTTCCCCCAAAATTAATTTCCTGGACATTTTCAAATCCCAGTTGCTTTCTTCCTGTTCTTCAATGAAAAAAAAAAGAAGAAAAAATATCCAGCCTTTAGAAAGCCTCTCATTTCAGCTACTGCCCCCAAATAAAAATAACTCACTTTGTCCAGTAGTTTTCTTAGTTTTCCTATCCTTTACCTTCACTGGTGTTCTTACATACACTGCCATGAGAATTTATTTACATTGTGAAAGACACTACAAAATATTCCATAATGTTTAACATCAAGATATCTTTACATATTTAAAAACAATATCATTATAATAAGTGGTTAGAAAAAGCCTTCACAGCTACAAAGCAAAATGTCTATATATGAGGTGTAGACATTAGGTGGATTTGATTATCATCCAATAAAGGAGGATTAGGAAAAAATCCACAGAAGAAATCAGTCTAGCACCACAGTAACCTTTATAAATTACTAGCTGCCTCTAGACTAAATTAAAATTAGTAAGAAATGTGGAAAAGCCATCATTGTTGCTACATTGTCTTTCACTTTCTCCAAGTCCCTGTGTAACTCAGCAGAGAAAGGCTAAATCCTGTCTCTCAAAGCTGCAGCCTAATTAGCAAATACAGCCTCTGTCTTAGGAAAAGAAAACATCCTTTGGGCTACTTCTAAACTTAAAGAGCTGAGAAATTGGTATATTACAAAGCAAGAGGTGCAGATTAATAAGATAGATAAACCTGCAGGACAAAGAGGATTGCTATGTGAATAGGTGGTTGTGTTGTTACTTCATAAATCCTAACACGGGACCAAAGATCCCTCCTTGTTTCTCCTTTGGGCTCTGCGTATCCCAAAGCACTGAACACCTCTATTCCACTCTGCTACTAGGTTTTTAATTTTCCTCTCACAAAGTATCTTCAAATTGCTTCAAAGAAAATTAAAAATGAAATCACATTTACAGTAATTAAATAATAGTTACAAAAGAAGACAATCCACTGTATGACTATGGTGCATCCTGCACTCTGTGCTATTGGTAAGACAAATCAGAAAAGCAACTGGCCAAAAGTAATTCCACAAATAAGGTGTGGTTTGTTGTTTTCCCCCCCCACCAAACAATTGCTTTTTGCACTTAAAAAATACTTTACTGCTTCTCTGCAAGACAAGAATTATTGTATTACATTCTCTGATCCAAATTTTTTTTCTATCTTGTCTGTGAGATGCCTCATTCCTTTACCTAAATTCTTTCCTTTTTGATGCATGCATCTGGGTATGTAATAAAGAGAGAAGACACACTGTGACAGAGGTCACTGACATGGAGGTCAGTGGCAAGGCATCCAAAAAAGAAATCAGGTTTATCTCAATTTAATGCAGAGAAACAAAAAGATAAGTTGATTTCAGAACAACATATATTTTGCTGTCAGGAAAGCTCTGGAAAGCATTTTTGAAGCAGGCATTTTCTACCTTTCAGAAATCTGTCAGTGTCAGTGGAGGGAGCCTCCAGATGGCTTTGTCCTTTTCTATGATAAAAATGCAGAGATGCTCTATCCATGTTATTGGTTTGAATATCCAAATATAGCTTATGTCCAGTACCCTCAGCATCCTCATCAGCCCACCTGTAGTGAGGTAGCCAGGGTTTGTCCAGACTGGCTTTACACCACATTCCTGACAGGGAGAACTGTGCTGGCAAAACCAGTGACTAGAGCTGTCCGGAGCCACAAAATCTCTGCAGAGCAACCCAACAACCACTCTCCAAGGTCACTGAGAGGGAAAGCAAGCACCTCACCTAACACACTGCAATGAACACATCAGTCCTGGGCAAAATATCCCAGTGCTGACCTGTCCTAGTGTGTATATGGGGTAGGTATATAAGTCCCCTGTGATGTCTCAGCTGATCTCTGTCATGCTGTTGAGGAGGGAGGCCAGAAAAAGATTCAACCTGTCGTCTTGTGGGCATCTCCTGGCTTGTCTTGGTTAAATTGCCCACGTGTTGGTGCCTGGCCCCATTTGAGACACAAAAGATGCTTAAGATACCTACATAAACTGTCAGAGGTGACACAGGCCCTCCTCTTCTGCAGTGGCAGCTGGAGGCCAGATGGGACACGTTCAGTCATCTCCTATAGACAGGGGTTTAGGTCTCCACTGATCAAATGAGAGCTTAGTCATCTAGAAAAGGATCCAGTTTCTAAAATGCTGCTGCCACATGTCACCACAGATGATAGAAGGTGTGTAAGGAGCTGGAAATACGACATAGGCTTTATAGGAAAATGGACCATTCTGGAGTGGTCACTGGAGGCTAAGCAAAATAATTCATGGTATTCAAAACAACCATAATCAGGCAACTGATTCATCACAATATGATGGAAATGGGATTCCAGCACACCATGTACATAAGCATCTTAGTTGCAAACTGATTCCCACTCAAATTACTCCAAGGAACAAAGACAGGGGGATTTTCAAAATGAACAAGAATTATTTGTTAAATATTTAACAAATCCAGGTTTTGTTCATTTGTTTGTTTTTTAAGGAGAAAGACAGTCCTGGGAAACACCCTTGATCCCAAAAGACTCAGAGCTTTCTAAGAAATATGTAAAATGCTTCTGATCTGCTTCAGTCATTTGAGAGGAAAGCCCATGTAACTCTGCTTAAATGAAGTAAATAAGATGAAAGCTGGCCTGTGATACCCGGAAGGTCACAAGGGTGTCTCTGCCAAGCCTTTATTTCTATAGAGCTCTGAAACCAGGAAGGTGAAGAAAGGCACTGAGATGTATCTCTGATGCCCTGTTTAAAAGGAGTAATCCATTGCCTTGATGTTCCAGAAAGAGTTGTGTATCAGGACAGACACAATCTCAAACGAAACAGGGAAGAGTCTGTACAACCACGGGACCATGACTGTCATGTAAAACAGGCTCCTGCCTTTTACAGACCATCAGCAGTAGCAGGCAAGAAGGGCTGGAATTTAGCTCCAAGAAGGAGTTAAACATACAACTTTGTGTGCATTTATTACTGTTTCTGAGCAAACAGCACAGAAAAAGATGTCACAGGGTGGCTTGTGTCCCTACCCAGCCCACTCAGAGCTTAATTCTAGCTCTGGACTCTGACAAACCTCTGACCCTACACCAATGCTCAGGACTAGATTACTGGGTGCTCCACATAGCACCATGTGGGCATAAAAAAAGTTACCAAGGCTGCAAAAATAATATAAATCAGGTGATTGCATAACCAAAGTGCGAATGTACTAAATAAATATACAACTCCCAGTAAAAGATTTGAGCAAGAATCACATAGAAGATTTCTTTTTCTGTATGAGAAAGAGGTGACAAGACATGTTGTAGATTCTTGAACCACATGCTGTATTACTGTCTTTAAGACATTTAAGTTCACTTTTTTTTGCATAGATGAAAGAAATCAAGGTTCAGTCAGACTTTAAAATATTATTATCCTGTGGATAAGCAATGTTGGCACAGGGTGTATAATGCAGAGAGCAGACTTCATGCACAAGTCTCTGAAGGTTTTATTTCAGAATTACCACCAAACCAATAAGAAACTAAATTCCATTGCTTTCAACCCTGTATTATTGTTGTACTTGCAACATTTAATTTTCAGATTACTATTTAGTCTCAGAGTATATGACACTGGCTGAGATAAGACTGATCAAGTTTGACCCTTAGAAACATAGATCTCTGAATTTCTTCTCTTTTGAATAAAGTACAGGGGAGAAAAAGTACTTAAGACAAATCCCCATTTCACTTTCCTTTTGAAAACACTCAGGATTAAGAGCACTGCTGCCTGTTAGAGGGCATGAAAGAAAATTAGGTTTTGAGAAAAGAAACACAAGCAAATGCTGTTGTTCTGTTTCTTTTTGTCACATACATATTCTTTTCTCTCCTTGCCTAGGCCTAGATAGTAAGTGAATATAAAAATGCACAAAGAAACAGCAAGACTGTTATCTGTTTTCATCCTGCACTATTTTTCTTCTCAATTTCTTAATTAGTTGCAAAAGTCTGCATATGCCTGATTCACACTATTTTTAATTTCTCAAACTGTACAGAGCTCCCTCCACTTTTCTTTCGATTATTCTAGAGTTTGCCATCTCCCTTTGTAAGAAAGCATTTCATTACACGGGGCGTGCAATTTCTGCTCCTTAATTAGCTCTCATTACTTCTACTTACGCTTTTGCTCAATATCCTAAATAATTCCTCCTGAACCTTGCCGCCTTCTCCCTTAAATGTTTGCACAATTGACTCCTGTCCTTTATAGTCTGTTCTTAACTAAGTTAAGTTTTAGTAACAATAAATCACTCACGAAGAATCAATCACTCCTAAGTAACCCTACTGAGAACTGTTCTTTGAACTTGTATTCTAGTTAAAAAAAACATCCTGAGAGAAATATCAAAGCCTTATAAAGATGAACTACTTTCTTTCTGCACCATGACACCAGGATCTGGCCTTTCTCATTGGCATCTCATAGCAACCTCATGTCTCACCATTTGCTTGTTTTATCTTCACATTACTCTGGGATACAGATCTCTACCTCCCTGAGGAAATACTTTTCATTTGTCCAAGCTGCTTGTAGGGTTCTGGAAATTGCTTTTATTCTCTTGATCTTGCTCTGCCTCCACTATTATTTTTAATGTCTTCTTCATTTGCAACCAGTGGCAAATTTAATTTATGTTCACTTTCATCTCACAGATCACTCATACTATTAAACAGAGCTCACTGTTTGTTGTTGCTTCCCTCCCCCCCTCTTATTCAACACATATCAACTATGTAAGGAATTACTTATTTAAAAATGAGCAGTTAGACTTTAGAGCTGAGGCAGTACAGTGACTGTGACAGATTAAAGGGCTTAACAAGACATAATAACACAACTTTCTGTACAACATATTTGTCAAACACCTTTCATAACAAATATGTTCAAATCCAACAGTAATCCCTGTGCCACAAGAACAGACCTCATCTTTTTCCAATTTAAACTACTGCTGAGTAGTTGCACCCTTTGTTTAGAGGTGTTCAGCTAATTTTCAGTCCAAAAGAGGACACAGTCTATCTAAGATAATTTCCTTTCATTTTAAAAGTAAAAGCATTTTCTATGAATATAAAATTAAATCCAAATTCTTTATAAGCTAGAGTGAGTAGAACAGCTTTCTTCCCATGGCTTTTTATTTTGTTTTCCTGTGCCAGTCTAGGGAGAACTTCATCTGAATGTGTTATTTCCATCCATCAGCCAGGCTGCTGGTTTCATTCTGACACTGACACTCTTTGGATAACTTTTGTTCAGCTCCAAGAGATCTTTTTTCCTCTTGTTTTCTATCCCTGGATGACCAGGCGTGCATCCCTATACAACTTCATTCCAATCCCCATTGACTGATCCATGGGCTACAGCAAGGAAAGCAATACACATTTATAATATTCTGAAAGGATATGTGGCTTTTTATTTAGCTGGCAGGCACTGCATTGTTGGCAGGTAGTATATATTTTCCATTTAAATCTATAAAACAATAGTCACAAAGTGTAAAAGTTAGTGAGCCCATGAGAGGAACCAGGGGAACCAACTAAGACTGAACAAAAATCCCAACCCTTACCCAATCAAGCTTGAGACAAAACCCAGCAAAGGCAGCGGAGCATCTACCTGTACTGTATGTGGGATCTTCCCTACAGCCCTGTTACTGCAGGCTTAGATTTCATCCCTTTGGGTTTGGGAAAGCTTGGCTCTCACCTTTCTTCACAACACATTTAAGCCATCACATCTCACAAACATTTTTGGAAGCAATTTGTACTCGGATGGCGCAGGACACAAAATGGAAAGAGGCTGGATGTCTGTGTAATCCTAAAGATGATTACTAATTCGTCACCCACATATCAGCTATCCCAGAATCATTAATCACCAAGAGTGGTACACGACAGCTTCAGAGCTTTTATAAAAGGAAAACTGGAAGTAGTTTTGCAGAGAACTGTAGGAGTTTATTTTTCTTCCAGCAAATTTTTCCCTTGTAAAATTGGTTCTGAATTCATCACCCACGCATAATTTCCTGAATTCTAGTAACGTTTTACATTTATTGGCATGAGGTTGAGGATAAGTTGGCTTTGTTTCTCCTCCCCTCTACCCCTGAGGAGTTATTCTGTCCACAAGAAGTAATGGGCAAAAATGTTTAGCAGTGAGGATTGAAAGTTTAGCTTCTTATCTAGGAAAACAGGGCATGCCTGAAGTCATGGCAATGAAATCAGCAGAGAAAGCACAGTTCCTCCTGAGCCAGCACTGAACCTTTCCTTCTCTGTGAAGCTGGAAAGGAAATATGTTAGCCAACCTTTTCTGAACTTCCAAAATGACCATTTCTGTTGCCTCTTCTGTCTTTTTGAGCAGTGAGCAGGCCCAGCAGCACCAGTAGGTAGCCTGGCTGTTTCTGGTTGTGTGGAACTAAGCTCTCCCACAGTCTGCTCTGTGTGAGACCTGGTGGGGTCTCGGTATCCCTCATTCTCTGTGTTGGTTAATACAGACAAATGGAACTGAACTTGAACATTTTAAGTTCAAAACCTATGTGTCTTTCAATTTTCATAAATCCATCTCCACACCTTTTGCACTGATCTGCAAGCCTATGCTTTTAAGGCAGACTCCCCCTGTGCTCCTGTTTCTGCCTACCGCCGTTTTTCTGAGTATTGTGCTGCCACAACTGGACTGTTCCTGCTTTCAGCTAACAAATCCTTTCAGATGCCAAAATAAACCTCCCCTGGGCTCCTGTATATTCCTCCTAAGACCACCTAGTGTGCTTTGCCAGGCACTGCTACTGTGTGTGCAGAATAAGTCCGACCTGTCTTATCCCCTCCAGCTGCCACATCCTCCCATGACTCCAGAGGCAAACTCTCCAGGCCTCCATGGTTTTCACCCCTACACAAATGTTTCCTTTTATCCTAGCCTCACTTTATTAAGGCAATACTGCCTATACTGCCTATGCAGTATAGCCCAGTGTTGCACCATCTGCCTTTGAGTGGAGCAAGCAATGCCCTAAGAGGCTGACTTACAGTTATGCGATAGGCATGTTTGGAAGATTTCATTTTATTACCATCATGGCTTTTGTATGTTTGAAAATTGGATTTAAAGTATTTTTTCTCAGCAGTCATGGTGATGCCATTCAAATCACAAGCAGAAGCAGTAAGCCACCTGACTTACAGAATTGCAGAATTCAAATGAAACCATGAATTGCTGAGGGAAATGTTGAGATTGAAACATTTTTAGTATCTTATAAATATCTGTTTAACAGAACTTGTCTTAACTGTGCACCCACAATGTTAAACTGTAGGCAAACATTAACAACCAGTCTTAACGTCTCTGTGTTCAAACAGTGCCTTGGCTGCAAGTATTTTCTCAGGGAAAAAATACAGCCCTTTCTTTACAGAAGGTTCAATTAGATTAATGTGCCTTTCCAGTCACAAAATCTATAAGGCTGTTCTTCTCCATTATTTGTCTTTGAAGAATTTTTTTGATAGAGTTTTCTTCAAGCAGGACAGGCTTTCCTAGCACGTGACTGAAATGTTGCAGTGGTAAGGGGGAGGACATTCTGAAGCTGATCCAGAGATAAGTGACTTGTACATCTGCAGCACATCTGGCATGTGGGGATGCATCAGATCAGAAGTGCCTGCACTGTAAGTCCATGCATTCACCCACACTAGACAGTCCTCTGGCAGGTCTGCACCAAAGCACTGCTCTCTACTGCTATAGCATTTTTTCTCTATGACATCCCAGATGAGTATGGAAATTTCCTTCAGGAAAAATTCCTGCAAAGCTATAGCATTGCAGTCTTTTGGCTTCTTCCTTTAAAGAACCTGCATGACACTTGACAATGGCCATAAACACCAGCTCTTTAGGGAGTCTCTTGTGCATTGTATATCAACACAGGATTTTCATGGTAGGATCTAGATGTCCTATTAAAACCCCTAGAAGTAAACCCACACAAATGCTAAATAAAATTTATTTACATGGATCAAAAATCCCTATCACAATTTCTGTCAGTTCTATGAAGCTACATTTGGGATTAATTTGGCCTACCACAATTATTTTCACATCTGAACATACCATAAAATGTCTTTATAGAGATAAATTAAATAAGGAAGAGCAGCACAAAAATTATTTACTATAAATTATGAAATAAAACAAGATAGCAAAGTAATCTCTGCATAAATGAACTACTAAAATATAATTAGAGAGACTCTGCAAAAGATGGAATATACCTGAAATAGCTTTAACATGTCTTGAATAAGATATGATCTTGGTGTGCTTTTAAAATCCCTGTTCAGCTCAACCAAAAAAAAGGCAAGGCAAGGCAAGGCAAAAGGAAAGAGAGCATGTCAGAGAGATGGATCTATATGACTGTAAAGCACAGAATATTGCTAATAGGATTAAGAACCTTTCTATTATAGGTTGCTAGTCTGAAGGCAGTCCAGTAGCACCATACCCTGAAGCACTGCTATTTCATATTTCAGATCAGATGATGAAGGATGGATGGCCAGATGGAAGGAAGGAATTGGAAACCCAGGATTTAAAAACATGATTGCCAAAGTTAGGCTGCCAAAACAATGACCTTATTTTCAAGTCTTGAATCATTGCCAGTCTTACTGAATGGGGCTTCTCTGCAAACTCACTGAAATGGATTTAAGTTGCTTACTTACAAAAGCAGACAATAACTTAAAGTTGTATTGTCCCTTTCCATAAAATGAAGAGAACTTAGCCCTGGGTAAGAAATAAAGAAAAAGACTAATTCTGACATCTGTAACTCTGTGCATCTCCACATCCTCTCCTTGAACTCCCAATGATATCATCAGTGTGGCAAATGCTTAAATATGCCCCTCCCACCCACTAGAACTTACTTTACCAGAAATTTATCAAAGTCATTTACATTTAAAAGCACAACAGAAAAAAAATAAATAGGGTCTTATGATACATCCTGAAGGTAAAGTTTGTATAAATTGGATGTGTCAGCAGAGCCTGATC
The DNA here is from genome assembly GCA_013397135.1 of Pachyramphus minor. Lineage (NCBI taxonomy): Eukaryota > Metazoa > Chordata > Aves > Passeriformes > Tyrannidae > Pachyramphus > Pachyramphus minor. The sequence continues at coordinate 531,122 of VYXB01001938.1, read as the reverse complement.
TCACCTGTCAAGGTGGCACATAGGAAACAGAAATCAAGTCTCAGGACAGAGATGTATTGAATGTTACAGACCAAAATGAACATGCTAGAATTGTAAATTAGAAGCCAGAGTGGCCAACAGAGAACAGTAAGAGCTACTTAAGCCTCATGTGTCTCATACAACTAATTAAACACTCGGCCTCAGTTGCTTCCCTCCCCCCCTTCACTTTACTACTGGCTGGCACTCACATAAACTCCTCAGTTTGGCCCCATTTAGGCCCCAGCTGCAATCCAGTTTGGGATGGAGGTGGCATCCGCGTATGCAATGAGAACCCGCAACAGTTAATGAATGCTTTAGCCCCCTGGCTAAACAAAGATAGGATCTTGTGCCACAGCCATTGCTTGAGACATGAGCCACTGGGAAGTCAAGAGCACATCTGGGTGCTGAACCCATAACAGAACAGCCGACACGCTCCTTCAGCCGAGAGGTCGCACATGGCCCAGGAAGATCTCTCACAACACCTTCATCGGCCAATTCCACCTGCTGCGGGAGCACTACCAGCTTCTCCCTCCCATAGCCTGGCTCCAGGAATGTAAAAAGCATTTACCTCCCAGCCTCCTGACAACATCACCCTCCCAAAGGACACTGCTGCTTAAAACACACCACCACTGCTCCCTCTGGTGAGCTCTGCCCTATTCATAGACAGTCATGTTAGACCAGAAACGTACGGATAATCAATCCATAATGCCAGACTGACATGCTACAAAAAGTCATTCAGCAGCATGATGCCTTATGTCTGACTGGTATCAAAATGTGTCAGCTGAGAGGCCAAAACAGTATCAGAATTGGTTTTCATGGAAAAGGCCATTACCAGCCACCAAGGAAACCCAGTTTCTGTATCTGTCCCACACCTGTAACCATACTGAGTGAGCTCAAAGGAAAAAAACCAAACAAACCAATTGTTAAATAATGATAGAACAGCATTGTCATTACTTTGGGCTAAAATGAGTCATCCCAGAAAGGGTGTTTGAAGATTAATGTGTTCACAGTACTCTGCAAATGCAAGGACTTACAAACTATACATCACAACAAAAGTACTCACAAGGTTCCTCATATGTTTCAACATTATTGTCAGGCGTGTGTTCTCGTAGGATATGACTAACTGTACTCCAGGCTTATGACCAGTTGACTGAGGACCTAAAAAAAGGCCAGATAGTTTGATTTTTTAGTTAACAGCTCAGAGGAAGTAGATCTGTAAAATACTGAAGTACACACAAACTAATACATAAAAAGAGCCTACTGCATGTTTAAATCAGGGATGAAATTAGGACACGGATAAGGAGTGTGGTGGAAGAAAGTGGTCTGACATGCAGTGCTCATTTTCTTTCCTGTTTATGAACTGACAGTAACATTTTTTGGTTTCTAATTGCCATCAATCTGAAATTCAGTGGGAAATTTATGCTTGAGTGACAAATAATTGGGGTGGTTTTTTTGGCAGTCATTGATGACACTATTCACTATTGATGCAATTCTTGTCTGGTTAAAAACGTTGGATTTTTTCTTTTTCCCCAGTTCCCAACAGAATGGAAAAAAAAAAGAAAAAAAGGAAAGAAAAAAGAGCAAGTTTCCAGACTGGTTCCAAAACAAATTAGAGAAACAACATCTACATCTATAATATATAAATTCTCTCTTCCTCATTCTGTGCTTTTACTGTTCCAGGCTGTTTTTCATGCAACCCATTGCCTTCACAGATTTTTCTACTAAAATGCACTTAAAGAGCTTGATTCCATTCCCACTGAAAAAAACATTTTTCATTTTCCAGGCAAGAAGGATCAGTCTCATAATGCAGAAGAAATGACTAAGCATGTCCTGTTCCATATTTCTGCTGGAGGCACTGAGCCAGCTGTCCTCACTGCCAAAAGGTGTGTCCTTGAAGCTGGGCAAGTAAGGTGGTTTACCTGCCCTGCAGAGACAGGAAAGAAAATACAGATGCCTTTTACCACAATAAACCAGTTAATGGTGAACACAACCCCTCCTCAACATCCATCTGACTTTATTTGGCAGTGTCTCACCTGAGCAGGTGGACATCAGCCATTTTGCACCACCTGGTCTGAGACCTGGGGTTCTCTGCACGTGGTCACAATCAAAGACAGTCCAGATACTGCCTGTGTGAAGTAGCCTGATTTCACTTCTGCAAACAGGGCTTCACTTAATTAGACCACAGCTATATTACAAACAGTATTATGTATTTACTGTACTTGAAAAAGCAAGAACTCAGTCCTTCTAACCTAATGACAAAATAGTGATGTCTCATGAGCTGGGCTCTGTTCTCCTGCCTCCTCATTAAAGAAGTAGCTGAGCCTGAGACCTCAGTCAGAGAAGTCCTGCTCCCCTACATGCACCTTGGGGTCTGTCACTGACACACCACCCTTAAACCCACCATGGGGTGAGATAATGACATGAGACAAAACAATATGGTAGCAATTACTCCTTTAAATGGAAACATATCTTCTAAGAAGCAGAAGGAGTGAGAAAGGATGATGAAAATGAAAGAACAACCATCACGCACGAGGGTTATGCACTGTCAGCAAGAGGCTTTTCAGAGAGCATCAGGGCTGTTGACCCTCAGTAGCAGGCAGGGTTCTCTCATCTCCCTTCCAGCCTTGGAAGTCACCTGTGCACTTTCTGTCGCGCTCTTGCTCTCTCTTTCCCACACGTGCACCAGAGCTCTCACAACCAGCATTGTGAGAGCAAGAAATCAAACTCCCCCTCCTCAGTCTCTCCTCTCAGAGGGGAACTTATAATGAATAAGCCACACTTGGGTGTATTTTTCTGAGGAAACCAAACATGTAACCTCTGGAGTGAACAGAGGCTAAAATAACTGCTAAGCAGACAGAATGACAGTGGTGTCATGTACTACTGACAGCCAGAGCATCAGTGCAATTGCCATTTATCTTGAGGAAAGGAATTTAAATGAATTAAAAATAACACAGTATGTACATGCAACTGCCATAATGTAATTTTTCCAGGCAGCCTGGATATCAACACTTCTGAGTTTCTAATGTTTGGAATGGAATTTGGGAATATGAATCCATCTCCAATTTCTTCCCTTTAGAGATTATAAAAATACATTTTTAATCACATCCTAATTAAAGAAGAGCCTGAAACACTCCTGAAGAATTGAAATCTTACAAAGAAATCACTAAGCTGGGACAGAACACTGAGTTGCAGCTCTTCATTTGTTATTTTCCCTTATGAACCTTGGTGAATCACTGGGCAAGACTGTACCTTATTTCATTTCTTGTGGTATGCAAATAAGAACAGGGAGGGATAGGGAATGAAAACTCCATGAACCAGACAATGCTGAGTTTTTTCCAGGGTAAGAAGCAGCCTATAAAAATCAGTTCCTTCTCTCTTCATGCAAAACTACTTTTTTTAAGCTGTGAGCCCTTTTGCCTTTAAGTTGCAACAGGAAATGTAGAATCCTAGACCATTACACACAAGGGGAGTTGTGTTTTAGCGTAAGGGCACAATTCACTTGTGGGGCTCTGTTAATTTGTGAATTGCAGTGACTCACCCTGAGTAGTTAAGCAATTCAGAGGCTAAATTATGTCATCAGAATCCATCTGATTCTTGTGCCTTCCCCCTCCTACCAGCACTTCCAGTGCCTTTTTTTGCATTACTTAAGTTTTACAGTGTGGTGCTTATATCCAGTCAAGGAATTTCTCTGTGGCCATTTTTTTAGTTTTGTTTTTGTTTGGTTTTTTTTTTTTTAAATAACAAATGTAAATAAGTTTCTAACCAAGCTGAAATTCAGGAAAACATGGGAGGGGAAAATACATTTCTAGTTGAATATGTAAAATGAAGTCTGAAACAGACTCTATGGGATGACTACTACTAAAATATTTGCTCTTACTATGTGATAAATAGAGTACTAAAGTAAAAGGAAGAGAAAGAAAAAAAAAGAAAGCAAGAGAAATCTGATAAACATGGAAGAAACGTCTATCACTTATATTTCATAATAAAAATTAGTTACTCTTAGCTTGTATATTTTAGGTTTTCCCATACTCAGTGCTAGATCATAGCCCCTCTGAAGTCCAGGTGATTTTAGCTTCAAAAAATAATAGGATACACACACAATAATTACTTCCAATCTAACCAGTTTGGGCAGAGGGACTTGAACTCAGGCCCTGCATTTTTAGGAAGTGTCATGCTCTACTTGCACTCCATTATAGACAAAGACCAAACGCTGGTCTGCTGTAGATACAGGACAAAGCTGCACTGACTACAGCTGAAGTAAGATTTCCCTCCCAGGGATTGATTCTTCACTCACTGGTGTCAATGCAAAAGCTGTCAAATACCAAATGAGAACCAAAAAGATCTCAAACACTCTGCCAGTTTATAATCTCTTATTAAGGAACATAAACATGAGAAAACTGTTGGGTCCTTTCATCTTTTCAAATGACAAAATGAAGGCAATTAGCTTTCAGATTTTCTACTGAAGGTAAAATGATCTTGACAGTGGTCAAGGATGCAGTTGTTTTCTTTATCTAGGTGGTCTTTCTTGCATGGTGGAAAACTACCAGCTCCACATTCTATCATTTGTGCAATGTTTTCATTAGCAGCATTTTAATATAAGCTCTGCATTACATTCTGCACAATGCATGAAGAATGTAAATGGTGAGGAAGATGCTACTGACAAAATTAATAGGGAAACTATAATTTAATAATACATTGCATTTCGCACGTGAACTGCAAAGCAATGTGGAAAAACTAATTAGCTAAGTGTCGATGCACTGTCATTGGGGACCTCAGTATTATTCTCCATTCTGCACACTCAAATTTTTCTTAGACCTTTCTTCTTGGTGACAGCCTGTTGTGACATCTGGCATCAAAGAGTACTAGAACCTGTTTGGTTTTCCAGGGCTAGGGTTGAACGCTTAAGCCAACCATCTGCCTGCTTTTGCTTTATGTTTGTGAGCCTCCAATGTATCTGACTGCACATAGTCAGCTGTAAATACCTTGACTATCTCAGTGGTTTTGTTCTCCAAGCCAACCAGAGGTGCTTATGGCCAGTAAAAGAGTCTAAAAGCGACTAAATCAGAAAAACAACTTGTGGCAAAATCAAGAACGAGCAACATTAGAAGATCAAAACACTACGTAATGTAAGCAAACCAGCCTCTTCTCCTCAGGGACTACTCATGAGGACTGTAATTCTGTATGGAGAGGAATACCATATTACAGTCCTCTTGGAAAGCTTGGATCTTCCTTTAGAAGGACACAGAGCCAATCCCTCTTCTGTACTAAGAGCAACCAGGCTGGTGAAGGGACTCGAACACAAATCCTACGAGAAGAGGCTGAGGGAGCTGGGGTTGTTTAGCCTGGAGAAGAGAAGGCTCAGGAGAGACCTCATCACTCTCTACAACTCCCTGAAAGGAGGTTGTAGCCAGGTGGGGATTGGTCTCTTCTCCCAGGCAATCAGCAGTAGGACAAGAGGGCATGGTCTCAAGCTCTGCCAGGGGAGGTTTAGGTTAGATATCAGGAGGAATTTCTCTACAGAGAGGATAATCAGGCACTGGAATGGGCTGCCCAGGGAGGTGGTGGATTCTCCGTCCCTGGAGGTGTTCAATAAGAGACTGGATGTGGCACTTAGTGCCATAGTGTAGTAACTGCAGTGGTAGTGGATCAAGGGTTGGACTTGATGATCAAAGAGGTCCTATCCAACCCATCTTATTCTATGATTCTATGATAAAAGGGCAGAAGCCATAGAAATGCATGGAGCACTAATCACATATGTCAGAACTGGGCCTGGGCTGTACAATGTTATAACCCACAGCAAAACCAATACGGTCTGAATTATTAATATTTTCAGGAGATATAAACTCAAGAGAAAAATAAACTAGATTAATATAAAAATGTTTGTGATATATTTGCTTTCTTCTTTTTTTTTTAAAGGGCCTTTATAAAAGGCTATCTGTGAAATCATTCCTTATATCTGCTCCATCTGCTCTCACTGCCTTGCAGTGAGCCTGGTATAATGAAATGTTGACAATATTCAGTATAATTCAGAATTCCCTGCACTGGGAGCATTGATTCAGTGTTCATGTCAAAATAAATTTAGCACTGATTTCTAATCTCTTCATCACTAGGAGCACAGTACAAATTCATAAATTTTAATTTTTATTTTACTTTAGTAAGTGTAATTACCTACAACATTTATACATTACAGCAGTGTAAGAGAAAGTTGCTGGTTTGATCAAAATTCATAACCTGATCCTATTGGGCATTAATTTTAGTTTATATTGATCCTAACTAAGAGACAGATTATTTGCTTACATAAAGGCTAAGAGAGAAATCACCACATCCATGCAAAGCTACAGCCCATATTAAACCTGAGTTATTTTTCAAAACAGACAAATATTTAGACCCTTATAACCTCAGAAAGCAATGATATCTGTGGGGAAAGAACATACTTTTTTCCATGGTAATTACCTCTCTCTGGCAGCCTCTGTGAACTTAATTCCTCCCCAGACTGACTCTGGCATTTCTACAGAGTTTACTTTTAAATCAAGACTTTCTGGGCACCCTCAGAAAGCAAGAGCCTCCAGGGCCACTGTGCTCTTCCCAGCAACTCCTTGTTTGCTACCTGGCAGCTTGGCATGATTAGCCACCTCCTGCCTTGGCTGGAATTGTGTTTTCTCTGGACAATAACTGCGGGCAAATGCCCTGCAGCAAGGATTTCAGTGAGCTCACTGAGGTATGGCAGCAGCCTAACTCCAACAACCAGGCAAAGAATAGACAAACACATATGAAAATACTTTTCCAGGTGGGTGATTAGCACAAGCATGGCAGTTGTTCCTCTAATAGCTGAGGTAGCTCATTTACAGCTAAGCTCACCTTCTTCCACAATTCACTACAGCTGACTGTCAACGCTTCCTTGCTGACCACAAGTGGTGCAGTATCCAGAGCAACTCAGTCCATGCTTCTTGTTCTCTGTTTTTACAAGGTCTAAGCTCATTGAGTGCTAATTTGGACCTTGTGTGCTACTGGCATTCTATCTATTCTATTTATTGTAATAAATGATAGTGATCAATTTTCTGGCCTAAAGGGAGTTGGGTTTTTTTGTGGTTTGGGTTTTGCTTGTTATTTTCTCCCATATTAAACAAAGGTTTTGCCCTGAGTCTAGAACTGAAGGTTCCAAACATTAAAAGGTAGAGTTTTTCCAAAGGAAAAGAACCAAGCCCCCTGTAACCATACTGCTTGAGGCCAGAGATACATTTATCTTCCTTGACCAGGATGTGACCCTCACCTCCACTAACTGTATAGTGAATGAGCAGACTGGGTTACCTGTCACATAGTTTTCATCAAACACCCACTAAACATATTTTTACCTCTGTTTCTTCATTCTCTTCCTTGATTTTGCTGTCACTGGCAACAAAAATGAACGTCTTATCCTTCAGACTACATCAGCTCAGGACACCACAGGAGGAATTATGAGGCTGCAAGTTATTTCTTAGCTTTATTACAGACTCAGTTCATGCTTTTGCATAAGACTTTTACACCCAGGCTCTCTGTAACAATTAGGCACCTAAATATTGGTGAAATGACAAAATTCTTCCAAAGACCGGGCACTTTAACTCCCTTGTGCCTCAGCTCACTCTCACATCTGTATATCTTTGGTTAAAGGCATCTACAGAGAGATGTAGCCCACCATGGACCCAGACTATATGTTCCATTTAAACTCTGGTTTGGATTTCATGTGACAAGATTTAGTCTTTTATGTCCTTAACACCTAGGACATCTTTGCATTATCTCCTTGATCTTTATAAAAGTTAGAGCAACCATTAGTAATTTTCAATAGTCATAATGGGTTTAATATGATAATGGCATGCCCTAATCAAATAAACTCTACACATGGGGAATCTTCCAAAGGCTGAGAAGACAAAATGGGATTTATTTTGTTCTGATGGATTAAAAAAAATGGTCTCAGCAAAAGAGATAATGAAACCTAGGTCTGCAGAGGGATTAAATTAACTTAATGGAGATGCAAACTACCTATGCAGAGATACTCGCACTCCATTCTGAAATGTGGAAAACTGGTGATCTTGGAAACTATCCTATCACTTGGAGCACATAACAACCAGCTGAATTGTTGTGGTGCAGAGTGCAGCTGCAGATTTCATGACATTTTATTTTGCCTAAAACTGACTACGGAAGAGTCTTTTCAGTGCAGAACTGAGGCAATGGAAGACAATAAACTACTTTTTATAGTTTATGCTGTGGCTCTTAATGCTGTAATGTCAGAAATTAGATTAAATTAGGTGCTGGACAGAAGAGGAAAACGGGTTAAGTGTTTAGATAGGCTAAGTGAACAGTGCAGCATCTCATTTAGCAAGAAGTGAATTACTACTGTCATTATTAATGTATGCCTAAGCATTAGCATAATGTTCTGTTATTTACCTGCTCCACTCATTGTGAAAATTACCTCAGAAGTTCACCCCTGATTTTCTTCGCTTGTGCAAGCACACATTGTGCTTTGTCATGACTCACATCCTTTCCTCCAAATTCTTTCTTTGTTTTGTAGAACAAGAAACCTGCCACAGTTTGTGTAAATAAACTTTTGCTTTGCATACAGGCATGTTTATTCAGAAAGAAATGAAGCAAGGCTGAGAGAAATATGTAAAAGAGAAAGAAAGCTACAGGTGACATTACTAACACATTTTCAGAGACCTAGACAAATCAGGAATTATTTGTTGGTATCTTTATGTCCTAAAAAAAAAAAAAAAAAAAAAAAAGGGGTTAAAAAATTTAAAATNNNGGTGCTTAAACACTTTAGACTCACCTTTGTATTACTGAATTTAATATTATTAAAGTCCTTCTCAGAAAAAAAAAATATTGGTAATCCACATACCTAAGGTCACAGATGATGAATCTTCTGCCAAGGTATTTTTGGACCAATTCAGGAAGAAGCTGAGTACAAGCTCATTCTGAAAGAGAATACAAATTCCGTAGGTAATATCATAGGTTGTGCTCTGTGTCTTAAGTTATTCCCCTCAAAGAATATTGCTGTTAATTTTTTAATATATATATATTAGATTTAGCAATAAAAGTTTGAATTATGGGCAATCATAATGACTCCTACTCAGGCACTGGAAGATGGTGCCAGTTACCACTGTCCCAGGGATGCTGCACTGGCACCTACCTGGCCCCCATCTGTCAACACACTTCAAGGCAGCAGTGTGCTGTGTGGGCCATGGATCTGCACCCTTGCTTGATCTCTAGCAGCTCAAGATTTGTATCAGTAGCTGTAACTGCTTTTCTAGAGCAGCCCATCTGTGAAGCAAACACAAGAGCCCATCTTTGCTGTGTCCTGTGTACTCAGCACGAAACTCACCCTTGGCACAGGACCCACCCCAAGCATCTGACCTTGTGTGGGCCCTCTCCCCCGTGGCTTAGATATTGTGTAAACCACCCTCACATGGCAGCTTAATGGACACTCATACTGAAAAGCTCTATACAGAGTTAAATCCTACCAGAAACCCACAGGGAGTGAAAGTGATGATCATATTTCTCCATCCTGTTTAAAAGAGTAATCCACCTTACGTACTGCACTATAACTTTTATTTTTATGTACTGACCTGTGCTGCTCTGGTGAACATAGATAACAGGTAGTTACATTCAGCTGTAGGGAATTAAAACAATAAACCAAATCCCCAGATTTGAGTATTGTGCATGGCAATAAAAATGTGAATTCTGAAATAGACTCTTATGACTCTGAATCAAAGGTGGACAGTAATTGCATTTTATTAGCTTTTCCATAAAGCCGTGTATCAGAATGGCCATTCTTTAGGATGGTTAGAATTGCTACATTCATGATGATGTTACTTGGACTGACAATGTAATGAATGGGTAGGACAAGAGATTTTTAAGATTCTAGCATTAAAACGTCACCACTGGTTTTTTTCCAGTCTGCGGAAAATAATGTGTCTCGTATTGGAAAGATGTACTTCATGTAGCATTTGTGTTGTTTCAGTTTGACAAGATGTGGTGTAATTTGTGCAAGGAAAAAAAGAAAAAGAAGAGGGTACTGACAAATGCAGCTAGGGAGGAGTTAACATGGTTACAGCAGACAGAGGAACAAGATGTGTATGTTCAGTGTAGAGATAAGATTTAGCAATCGGGATTTACTTTAACAGTTGCCTTTTATTTTTCATTCTACTGTTTGGATTTTTTCCTCCCACTCTGATATTTTCTTTAAAAGAAAAATCAGGGTGAAAAACAGAAGAAACCAACAGAATTGTTTTCTTTGAATTGAACAACAAATCCTTAAGCTACTAGCAGTGGACTGGCAATACACCTGCCTGAGCATGACTAATTATTCTCTCATCTGATAAAGACAGCTTACAGGGGAAAGCCCATACACCTGCTTCAGCTTCCAATAGCTTTAAACAGCCAAGTTATTCCCTGTGGGACCTTCATTTGCTCTTTCAGCATAAGTCCCATGTGCAGGAAATCTCCAGGGTTGAGAGTATATTTTTGGCAGCCCAGCCTTTATTTGACAGCATGAAAATAAGCAGAGAAACTCAAGTAGCCCTTCAAGTTCAAAGATCTTGAGAGAAGTGGGCAGGAGTTGGAAAGAAAGATACACAAACTGACTTGAAAGAGAAATAAAAAATTCCACACTGAGCAGCATGGTGTTCTTTCTGCTTCCTCTCCACCTACTCTTTGTGCAATAAGTGGAAATGCATGAACTGTGAGGTTTGTAAAGAGGAGATGCATGGATTGTTTCAGGCAATAGTTCCACAATCTCATTCTAAAGGAGACAACACTGAAAAAAATGACATTTGGGTTAAGAAGAGAAGTGGAATTCAGGCAGATCTTACAACAGGCATGAACAGGACAGACATGTACACTGCTGGTGCCTCAGCACTGACTGTTATAAGTTCATCATACTCAGCAGATACTGAAGCTCAGGAGGAAGCAGCAAGGCTAATGCTGGCAAAAAGAATGCAAAAAACTAATGGAACAGGTCCTGTGGTAGGAGCAGATGAAGCAGGCTGTCCAGGGCTAAGTGCTTCAAAAGCAGTGGGGAGAATGCCTCCTATGTGTTTGGGGAGATAAGCATTTTGCACAGTTATTCATAAAACAGCCATTTCCCACTGAACTGTGCTAATCTGCTGGCTGCAGGACTCCACCATTCAGATTTCCACCAGCAAAGCGTGTCAGTACCTTAAGTTCACCCTCTATCAGCAGAGCTCCAAAGCACACACTGAACTTTCAGGTGATTCCTAAACCGGTGAGACCTTGTTCAGTTGGACCCCACTTAATGGGACTGTATAAGCTCACAATTAAGTGTACATCTAATTACACTGTTGAATAGAAACAAGTATATTAGAGCTTTGAATGTGTATGACCATAAGCACTCTGTATAAAGTGGATAGAGCCCACTTCCAAACAAGCAGTGTTTTTTTTAGGAAAATGTGACCCTTGGTGGGAATCTTAGAGACCCTGTGATGGTCTTGGCAGATAGGCAGGCATTGAGGATAACCACAAGCACCCACTTACCCTTTTTCCCCCTGGAATTTTTACCTTTAAATCAGCAAATGGAAATTCCCTACAATACTGCACACCTATGGATTCTTAGGAATGACTCCTATAGTTTTTCTAACCATTCTTAGCCAGGAAGACAACAATCTTTAATAGGTAATGTTGATATTTTGCAGTTCACTCAGTAGCATTAGCCTAAAGGGGAGCAGACACGTACATATGGTCAGTTTGGTTAGAACTCCCACATCCCCTTTTTTTCAGCCATTAAACTCAAAAGGGACAAATTCCACCCTGACGTGTACTAGGATAAACAATTTCAGGGGCATCAGGGGGGCTGGCACAGCCCTGCACCAGTTTAGCAGGGTAGAATTTGTCTACTGCTCTCCATCAGAGACTAACTAGAAAAGCAGTCTGCTGGTAGTGAAACACAGCCAGATTTCAAACCAGATTTAATTTTGATGGAAAGAAAAGCAGCCTCCCCTCTGCTTTCAGCTTTCTTTTCAGCTGGGTTAGAGTAGATTTGGGGTCAGAGAACACCCATGCGCCTGCTATACTTTAACAGGATGGAGAATCAGCAGGAAAGAAAGAAACCAGAAAAAGCTGACCTTGGTGCAGCTGTTAAAACTTCAGGAAAGGACAGCGGAAAAGAGAGGACTTTGAACCCTCCCCATTTTGGATCTGCTGGATGCCTTGCCACAGGAGTACAGGAGGGGTGGGAGTTCAAGGGACCCACACACCGCGGGAGCACTTTGTACCACCACGTTCTGTGCCCCCCCACGGGCACTGTGGGAGCTGTTTTCTCATCTCTGCAAATCCTGAGTAGCGCCAGTGAATAAAACACAAATGAAATATGGGAAGCTCTTATCAAACTTGATTACTTTCGCAGTGTAAAACATTAGTCACTCTAGAACAATGCTGTGGTCCTCACTTTTACTGTATGCTTGAAAATGAGTGAACATAATTTACAATCATTTCCATTTATACCCTCTTTAAAGCCCTTTTATACAACCTATAAGTCACCATAAAGCTGTTTATAGAACCTATCCATAGTTGAAACACTGCCACTGTTTGCTTACCTGCTTGCATTAGATTTATTTTTGCCCCCAAAGTCCTTACTTAATTTGGATACTTAGAAAACCTTTATAGACTCAAACCCCAAAAGACCTAATTTATTTTTTTTTACTGATTAACCTACTGTGCACCTGCACTATTATGTTTGTCAAACGCCCTCACCACGATAAACAGACCCTCTCAAATATCCAAGCCCGCTGAAGTTGCACACAGAACAGATCTGTGTGAAAGATGTTGGACAAATAACACCAATTTATTTAAGACTACGTAGCTTAGCAAGATCAGTACGTACATGCAGTGTCTGAGCTGTGTTATCAATAACTATATAATATCCAGTTATTATATTATAGTTATTATATCAGTAACTGTATAATATCCACAAATTAAATACCGCATCTTTTAAATGATGAGAGATGGGAAGATTACCCATGCAATGTTACCGGCTGGCTGAGGGCACCAAATGCACATAGTTGCAATATAAAGCATTGCTTTAGGGTCAGTTTTGGATTTTTCACTTGTAATGCCCAAGCCACTTGCAAGTTGTCTCTCCAAGATAAGCATGAAGACATTCAGTTTTGTGAATGCTGCAGTTTGACACCAGGGCCAAAAGCAGACTAAATTATTGGAGCCTTACCTTGCTTTTGTGTCCCCAGGCAATGTATAACCCTTCTATAATACAGCCACAGAATGACAAGCCACTAGGGCAGCCTTAATTCATATTATGAGATTTGGACTGCAATATCCACTCAGCCCATCACTCAGCTGGAGTTGAGTGAAACAGGAAAACGTAACAGTAGTCAGCAGCAGCTGCCTTTTGTCACAGATTTGACACTTTTTTACACTTTGGGAATGTATATTTTTTGTCTTCTTCTGTGTTACCAACATTCAGTTCATTGCTTTTTGATGCTTCACCTCTTATTGGTGACATCACTTGGTTGTTTTGCCATTTCACGAAGAAAAACTCCAGAAGTCTAAAGATTGTTGAGGATGTTGCCTTGCAGATCTAGAAAATCCAGGTACTTGCGTGTGTGCAGGCAGTGAGTCAGTCAGCAATGGTGCAACTGGCCCAAATCTAAATATTCTTACACTGTGATCATAAACATTGCCACTGGTTTGGGAGGAGTAGAATGAAATTAAAAAAAGGCGCTGAAACCTGTTTTTGATCCTGTCCTAATTGACTCAGTACAAAAATGAAGGTGCATCAGCTTCTGCATTTTCGTGATTGATGTAATGAATGCAGGTTGTTGCTCATGTATACAGTCTGGTGGTAGAGTTATTTATAACAGAGTGTTAACCTTAATTTAAGAAAATCATTGCTATTCCAGGCAATTCTTCAACAAATATCTAAGAGAAAGCCAATGAGTGAGGTTTATGCTCAAAGTTAAAAGACAGAATTAAAAAGACTGCTTTGAATGGGGATGGGCATGAGCATATTTAAGCATTTAAACTGGTCCAAGAAAAAGTATCTCCATCAACTGATGTGTCTGCATTTATTGGATCTGATACTAAACTTCAGATATGGAGAAAGGAAAAATTCCTTTATTAAAGAAGGGTTTAAACACACATTTCATTCCATTTGAGCTCAGTGCAAATGAGAAGGCAGATGTTTTCCACCTCTACTCATTCATTCCAACCATTTAGCAAAAAAGGTTAGTGACATTCTGACATACTCTTAATTATAATACAATTAGCATAATCAGAACTTAGTCTGGACTAAAAAGCATGCACTTAAGGCATGACTGAGGAAGGAATTTGGATATAATCTGATTCTTTCTTCATTTCTAGGATTTATAATTACTTAATTGGTAGAACCAAGCATGTAGTCAGTCCTGTGTGGACTGGACTAAATCTTTCAGAGCTGAAAATGGTGTCTAGTCAATCAGGGTAATGTGTTTACAGTGATAACAAGGGTATTTTATAATGAAATAAAAGCTCTTCTCTCCATCTCAGACAATACTGCAGCCTTCTGTACAGCTACAATGAAGCTATGATACATTCCAGCATAAAGAAAAGACTGTGGCAAGAAAGTAAAAGGAACCCTGCTCTACAGGCATCTGTTCTTACTAGACTTCCTCACAAATTTATGAATTAATTATTTATTCCTACATAGTTTTACTATTTCATAGGAATGACACTTTGGTAATGCTTGAGAATAGACAACTCACTAAATGGTTTCAGCCAGGCTCCTTGGAAATTTGAGAAAAAGGGCAAATTTGACTGCAAAGTTGTCACAGGCATGAAAAGAGACAAAATAATTGTATTTATTTTTATCAAGAAAGCCTCCTAGCTTGGCTTTCAGCTCTGCCTAAAGCCAAGAAGACACCATGACACTTTTAAAAAGTCATACCAAAGTGAAAAGTAAAAAAGAATACAAAGGAAATTACCCACCGGCTGATCTCCTTGTTCTAAGTGGGTCAGAACACGTCAGTATTTTCTAAATTTCTCACATCTCCCAGCAGGAGAAGCATATTGAAGTAAAAATAATGATTCAATGTTTATGGAGCATCGATAACTTTAAAGGTTGCCATCTAGAATTGCAGGTTAGCTGCACGGGGGTAAGCAAGATGATTTCCCACATGCAGCAGCACTTTACAGACAGAAACAATCTGCTCACTGCTCCATTTGTTGTCGTGCCCTCCAAGTCCAGTACACCAGCAGCAGTGCAGCCCTCATAGGCACAGAATTGCTTTCTTCTCCTCATGGTTGAGTACTACAGGCTGTACCAGCCTGGAAATAGCCCCCCTGGGCTTGTTCAGAGCCATAACAGCACGTGTGCCCAGGCAGATCTGTCCAAGTTATCTCCGGCTACCCTAGTTGTGGTTGTGTCCCAGTGTCCCAGCAGCAATGTGCTGGGAGGATGTTCCCAGATCCACAGGTGCATGCCTCAGGCCCATAAAGGGAGCATGAAGGGCATTAGGAAACCCATTGCAAGGCAGCCTGCTCTGGCTGATCACTAACCCATGCATAGACCATGGAGCGGGAGGGAGAACAGAGCTTCTGTATGTGACTGGGAAATGTTTTTATTACTATCCCAGGGCTTTAAGCAGTATAATTTTTCAACTGAAGATTAGGCTTCTACACAGCAGTGCTTGGCCCAAATTGAAAATCTGTGTACCTTCCAGCAGCCCAGAGCAGAAGATACTCAGCTTTTCATTTCTAGGTCACTGGCTTAAATCAGCTTTCCCTCAGCTGTGACCAAAAGGTGCTCACGTAAAAGAAACCCATGACCTGAACGTGAGTGTCAGAAATGAATCACAGAATTGTTAGGATTGGAAGGGATCTCTGGAGATTATCTAGGCCAAACCCCCTGCCAAGGCAGGTGACACAGGATCACGGCCAGGTAGGTTTGGAATATCTCCAGAGAGAGAGACTCCAGGACCTCCCTGGGCAGCCTGTGGCAGTGCTCTGCCACCCTCAGTGTAAAGACCTTCTTAATGCTGAGGCAGAACTTCTTGTGTTTTAATTGCACAATGATCAACCCGAACTTGTGCAGATTATTTGGCAGGTTCAGTCAAGGCAGCCAAGCACCCAAGTTAGCTGTTCATACCAAATTAGGAATAACTCTGCTTTTATCCTCTTTGGAAATCTCAATTTCAACACAGACCTCAGAGTTTATATTCATATTAATAAGAAAAATCCTGTTTATTTTGCGTATGGACAATTCTTTCTTCAATCTCTATTACACAGTCACAGTTGGGAAAATTTTATAGTTAGACAGCAAACATTTTTCTCCTCCTGCAAGATGTTTGAAATATTGGAGAACAAGCATCCTGTCATGCCCTCTTTCGGTAACCTAGACTGTCTATGCTACTGAACCAAAGCAGCCCCAGTTTGAGCTGTGGGCCTGAGGCCATGACATGGCTCAGCTGGCAGAGGCCCAAGCTCTGTCAGAGGACATGCGAACAGTGAAACAAGAGGGTCAGTGCATGAGCTTGTGCCTTAGCTCACTTGAATTTACTGGCCTCCACAGAAACCTTGGATCTAATGTAAACCACCATTTTTTCCTGCCTGACAGCTTTCCTGACAAAGGCTGCGCACTGGAGGATGCTCCTTTCTCTCAGACCCCAGTGTCACTGTCAGTAATTGGCCATTCACCTTCTGAAGTGATGCAGCATCATGATTTAACATCTTCCCAGGGTGCATGCAGCCCCTTAGCTGCTCTCAGCTGTGGCTTTTACGATGCTGAGGTGCATAAGGCTTTGTCCTGGCCCAGCCAATGACAAGGAAATGTTTGTTACCATTTCAACTTTCCACTTTTAAACAGGAGAACCTCAAATCTCAGAAGGCAATAATAAAAAAAAAAAAGAGAAACCCCCAATTTTAATGGACACAAGGTATCATTCTGATAATATGGAAACAGTCTGGATTTGGTCTTATGTTTGCAAAACATGTTAACCACATTTTGAAATGGGTATTTCTGGGTTGAAAGAATGGAACTTTTCATTTAACAGCTGTCAAAATCAGACTTTTCAATATTTCAAAGCTTACTCCTTTTTTAGACATTGCATTCCTCAGAACCTACTCCTTTCTGTCAAAAATTCAGTGAATCACTACTTTTCGATGGCAGCAAAGGAAGAAAAGTTTTTCTGAAAAATGCCCTGCCAGGTCTAATAAACTATTTCTCTGTCATACTTGTCTTTGTCTTAAGTTTTGATGAATGCTGTAATGACTCCACCCCAAAACAGCTGCATTAGAAGACGTGTCACTTATGTAATTTTTTTTTTCTGAAATGGGGCAATGGAAGGCTTTCTGAATCATTTGGTACAATGTTACTAGAAGTCATATGCAAAATAAAAAAAACAACTGGAAATGCTCACATTAGCCAGTTTCCTGGAGCCACTTAATAGCTGCTTCAGGTAGAGATTCAAATCCTTCACTCTTTTATGTTCAAGATCTGCGAAGGGTAAATGCCATGAGTGGGGAAACCTGCAAAAGAAAAATATTCGTAAGCATAACTCTTGTACTGTATTTGATGAAAACATTTCCAACTCTACTCAACAGAACAAAAGTCAAGACCTTCTAAGTGGTTTGGCAGGTAAAAGAACAGATGTGTACAGGGTCCAGAGGATTTTTTACCCTCTCGCTCTGGTTCTTCTAACAATTTGCTGTCATTTTGTTTCATCCTGTAGCACTTTTTCTGTCTAAACTATGAATTTAAAAGTAAGTGAATAAATAAAACCTAAAAGGCAGTTATTTGCATTTTATGGTATCTAAATAATTTGCCCTTTATGGAAAAGGACAGCACTGCCCTCCCCATTTTTTGCACTGTGCCCAGCACAAGAGACCTCTGATCTCAGCCCAGGGCTCATGCTATATGCACCCTTACAACAGAATACTGAGTACTGAAGATTTACAGCAACAATGAGACATTTGATGAATATATCATTGCTTGCATTTTTACCTCAGCTATTTAGAGTGTAGATAGGTTTTTCAGAGCAGGGCCCTGATCCCATATGTAATTTCAGACACTAGCCTAATAAAAGCAATATATGAAAACAAATGATTGTCACAGTAAAAAAATCAATCCCAAGTCTTGCTGAATTTTTATTAAGATGAATTTAATTCCAGTTTAGTAAATAAATCACATATGCATAGAATGGCCTTACGTCAATTTTCAAATGGTTTGGTGGTTGAAAATGTCAAAACCTCACATTTTTTTACTTGAATCATCTTTGCATTTTAGAGACAATGCACATTAGATCGGTCAAAAGGTTGGATTTTTAACAATACACATAATCAATTTATATTAACCTTGCCCAGACAAAAGGTACTTATCTTTCAGGTTGAAGGAGCATTAGAAAAGCTATCTGTGCTAAATTGCACGTAATGGGTTTTGTGATAGGGATTGCTAATAGTCAGATTCATAATTAACATTATGCTTTATGTCCTCTAATGTATGGGATAGAGAAAGGCAGAAGTTTTGATCTGGTTATATTTCATGTTCCACTACATCCACTTGTAAATAGTCAACTGTGTCTTGTTTACAAACCTCTTTTTTTTCTGCTACAACCTTGTTTATGCACTAGACCTCAAGAGGCATCTGAAGACTTTAGACAAATGACTAAGGAGCTGTCTAGCATGTGATATATTGAAAAGGGACACTTGGCCAGCCTTTAGAAAGGCAGCTGGGCAATACTGTGAGGAAAAACTCAACACTGGTATAACTCAGTTTGCAATTACACCAGCAATGGACCAGGATGACAGCAGCATACTGTATGTTTGTATGAACTTTTCATTATTTCTGCCCATGGCACTGAAAGATCGGGGCTCAGTGAGGGGCTGCACAGATGAACAGCAAGAGGCAACTCTTGCCTCATGAAATCACCATGGCAGGACACATAAAGAAGTGGGGGAAGTGAGTGATATGACCCAGGATCATGACATATAGGAGCTGCACAGATAAAAATAGAGTTCAGGTCATCTGGTACACATAGATAGCCTGTGAATGTTCTGGGTTCCCCTCTTGGACACAAAAGGACTTCTTTCAAGGGATTATAGGGAGGAGCTGTTTGGAAGCAGCTTAAAATTAATTAGACTGTGTAAAACACAGAGAGGGCTCTGGCTGTAAAATGCAGGACATCAGAAGATACATCTTAAACACAGTGGCCAAAGAGAGGACAGAGAAACTGCTGGTTGATAGCACCAATAAATGCTGGAGGGAAGGACAATAAGAACCTTGTGGTGTGTCTTAGTTAGAACAGCTGGGACCAGTTCATCACTGTGTGGGTTTAACCCAAACTGTGTATTCTATACCCTCTATGCCATTTCCCAGAAGCTACAGACCACCTACAGCAGCTGCCCAGAGCACACCTGACCCCTCAGGCTATGAGGTGGGTGTTAAGAGGCCTGTGAGATAGGAGGATGTTCCTGTCCTCACACCCAGCACACCCATCTACCCATTGTGGAACTCCCTGCCCTGGGAAAGGGGCTGGGTATTCCTGTCTGAACATGAGGATATATAATCTTGGGGTCTTGGGACTTCTGGTACCACTGGTGGGATCCAGAGGAGGACCAGAGCCTCTACCAGACTGGGATCACTGCTCTCAATTGGACTGTGACCACCACTTCCAACCAGACTGCAACCATCACAGGCATCAACAGGTTTTCTCATTCTTTTTACTCTTGGACTCAGAGGGGCCCATGTGGGGTTCAGCACGGGGGCCAACGAACACCATTCTGTTTGTGCCCCAGGGTGCTGAGTTTTTTGTGGGTTAAAGCCCATCTGTAAAATTGTATTTATTGTATTATTGTTATTAAATTGTCATTCGGACTTTTAATCTCCTTTGAGTTGGGTTTATTTCTCCTGCCGGTTTACCTTTAAACCAGCACGTGGTGGCACTGAACCCTTCTTTAGAAGGCCTTTGCGCTTTTGCTGAATTGTGTTTGTGGCTGAAACCAGCTTTGCCCTTGTGAATACACTTGTGCTAGAAGAGGTGAACTTCCCAACCTGACATTCAGGTTTGTATCTACCTTAAGTGGATCAGAAAAACATAAACTTGCACCGTGTGCAGATGTCCTCCACAGAGGATTCCACTCGCTACTTTTTTACTTGAATATTGTTCTGTGTACAAATTATGTCACTCGAATGTTTTTTTGGGTGAAAAGATTTTTGGCCTTTTGCAAAATAATAACTAAACACAATTAATACTCTCTCTGAAACCAAATGAGAAGGAAGGTGCTAGAATGAAAGGGCTTGCTTGGGGCAGCAGTGCTTTGACTTGTAAATATGGGCTGAATGTTCACATGTCAATAGCAAAATCTCAGATTCTAAGAACTCTGAGATTTTGCCATTAGCTTTTTGTAATATAGTCAGTATTTGGCACTTATATGAATCACTCTTATATTGCATTGTTTTCTCCTAATGAGACATAAATATATACAATTTCATAGAATCAATACAAAGCAGAAACTGAGTCCTTTCTGTTAGCAGTTCCAATTATTCTAGCAATAATAAACAGTTTACTTTTTAAATCATACATTTTTTAACTGATTTTGTGGTTACATTGTGAAACAGGGCTTTTTTCTTCCTTTGAAACATCAGGCATCAGACAGAGTTGGAGCTTTGTAACACACAGACAGACTAATGGTCTGATATGGTATGGCAATTTCACTAATCATAACAATTTCCTATAAAGAAATAATTAGTTTTTTATTATTAGAATAAAATCTGTGATACATGAAAGGCCTCAAATTAATGAAGTTCTGTTAGAAAACAAACCAAAACTTTAACATTAAAAACCATGGCTCTCAAGAAATATCATAAAATGAAGTGCTTTAACACAATCTTGGGGAAAGATCATGCAGTGACAGGTTACTTCTGGGATTGAATCATGAAAATAAAGCCCTGGTGCTCTTAGAGGCAGCCTCTGCATCAGTATATGCAGATTAACCCTCTGTGAGTTCTGAAACTCTCTTTGTGAAAATGTTGTGAGGGATTTCATTAAAAGTAGATTTATCTGAAAATGGCTAGTACTGCTTTTGAAATTCACTATGGGGCTTCTGAGGTCTATGCATTTCTACAGAGAAATGTATTTTCTTTCAAAGGACTCTGTTAAATATTTTTATTTGTTAAATATTTTATTTTACTATATAATGATATAATATATAATATATATTATCAAAATCATGATTCAAGCACTTGCAGTATTTGTTTAGTGAAATTTCAATTCTCACCAGCTGCTGAAAACCAGTTTATGTGAGCCAGTCATAATGAATCAAATTGGAGTCCCCTCAGGTAGAAAAAAGATTCTCTAGAACAAACTAATCTAAAGCCATTTACCTGAACACTTCTCATGAGCTTGAGGGAATATAAAATTTGGATCTGAAATTCTTGGACTTAAAGTCAAACCCATGTTGTTTGTGGCTATGTACTTCAGGTCAAATATCAGACCTTTATATTTTTCAAGCATATCACTTGAATCTCAACTTGGTTCAAGTAAACTGCTTATATTTTAGGCCAGCTTTATGTCTTATTGTAGATAGAGCCTGAAAAAGGGCTTGTATCAGATGAGTCAGAATGACTGTGTGGAGAGGGCTACTTTGGGGATTTAGTATAATGTATATGATATTTGCAGATATTTGTAGAAAAAATAACTCTACTTGTATTACTAAAGCCACGGTCAATCATTACATAAGGAAAAGCTGTTTTACGTAAGACAGAAATAAACCACGGGACTTGCTGTCCCAGGAACTGTGAAGAAATAAGATTCAGAAAATGAAAAGCAGGAACAGACATGCACATGGACAAAAAGTAATATTCAGAATTATTTTCAACTAATGATGGCATATTTTTCAAAAGATTTTAAACTGAGTGGTGTGAGGCACAAAGTTTGGGTTTTGGAGCCAGGATAGTACATAAGATTATTGTATATTTCTTGGCTGGGGAATATGTGCATCTTTTTGTAAGCAGGTTTTTCATGCTGGCCAGTGTCAGAGACTGGCTTGTTTCTGTTCTGATCCACTGGAAATATTTCAATGTAAACAACACTTTAATATATGGATTTTTTTTTCTTTTTTTTTTTTTAATAAACATCATGAAGAAAATGAAAACTATTAAAGGCCTTATTGTGCCTTTAACGGAATCAACACCATTTAGCCTCTGATTTCAGGAATAGTTTTGTCAGGTCCAAGCAGTTCTCCCTTCTCTCCTGCCATTAAAAAAGGAACAATAAAATATATAAAAGCTAGGCTGCCACAGTGGTCTATGATTCAGTTTCTTCTGGGGCTGAATAGAAGCCTTGATAGAATATGTGGCATTGCCTTTGTGTTTCTAAAAATATGTCTGCCATGCATATTCTCACAGATCTATCTGAGCACAGAGAGAACCACTTAACAGCAGAATAACATTCACTAATATGCTGCCTTACTCTGGGAGGGCATGAGATGGAAATTGCTTCTGGAGATGGCTGTGAAGCTTTGAGAACTGGTCGAACGATTTTTCCACGAAAGTGACCACGTTGCAGGTTTGCACCACCTGGACTAGATATATCTGTGTTGGGGAAAAGGGAGAGGCAGAAAAGAGAAATGATCAGAGAGGTACATTTAAAAAAAATGTATAAGAGAAAATATAGGGTGATTTTAACAAAGAAAAACCTTCCTTTAATGTAGTGCCAAGTGCCAGAGAATTCAGTTTGTAATCCACAGTCTTTGCTGCACAGAAAGAGAAACTTGCCTGGATATCATACAACTCAAACACTGAAAGATCACTGCGGTGTGTGAAAACTAATAGTGCACCATTAAAGCATCATATAACAGCCTCCAATTTCTATTAGGCTTCCTAATTTTGTGCCATGCTTTCCTTCTGGATGCTTTAATTAGCTCCTGATTTATTTTTCACTATAGGGCATGAACTGTTCTCCTTAATGGCTCCCTGCAAATATCTGTCTGCCTGGTGTTCTTTCTCTCTGGTAGCTCATTGCTTATGGCACCGCTGTTCATCCCATGATCCTTTTAATGTGGCACAAGCAAATCTTCTATAAAGGAAGAGGGAGAGTATATAAGCTCTCAGAGGAGTCGTTAAAGATCAAGGCAATGAGGGCAAGGAAAGAATATAATACATACAGAGTCAGGTTTTTTGCTGAATCCCAAAATGGTGGCTCGTGCGATTGACTTCTCTGTGTCCAGCATCGTCCATTCTTGGGGAACAGCCTCTGGAGCTGGAGGCTTTGCAGAGCCTGTCACTGACATCTGTACAAGCGTGTGGATCAAGTTATTGAGTTTAACAGGGAAGCACTCCAAACTTTCCTTTATTTTCCTGAAGAACAAACAAACAGAAGAGGCGCTATTCACGCATCTGTTTTTTTCTATTTCTTGATCCCTGTTTTCATGGCTGCAAGACCAAATAATCACAAATTCTAAAGCCCATCTCACACAAACACATACCCACATAAACACCAATCACTGCTATTTGCAGCAATGCAGCATTTCCAGCCCAGAGCTCTACTGCTTAAAGGAGTGCTCTTGCCATAGCCTGTCTCGTGACTTAGCTTGGAGCAGTCATTATTCATTAGCAGGATACTATCAGCTTTCCTTCAGAAGATAGAGACAAGTAGAACATTTCTATATGTGTTTTGAGGGGTTCTAGGGTTGAACAACACGTGTTCATTTTGACAACTAGGAGAGAATGCACTAGTTTTTATATTTATTTTGGGTTGCACTAACCTCACATGGACTTACACGTGTTTGCGCAAGGCTCTTGGATTCAATTTGTGATTTAGCTGTGCATGATGTGTTGCTAAATCCTCTACCCAGCTCTTAAAAGCTCTATCCCTGTGGAACTGCTTAAGATGAATTAAAAAAAAAAAAAAGGAGAGAGAGAGAGAGAGAAATTTTCTCCTGATATCTCCCTCCATCTCATCCCTGTGCAAGGGAAGCCAGAACACAGTTCTGATTTCCTAGAGTTTTAAGATCCTTCATTAGAAAAGACAGAGTAGATGAAAACAACTTAGATATACATGTAGATATGTACTGCAGATGCATTTTAAAGTCAAAATGAACTTGACTTGAGAAATAACACTGCAAGATAATCACAGGTCTTTGAAGAGCAAGATGCAGTACTCATTAGAAAACACTTGCCCTCTTGAATTCAATTGCTAATTGAATTGTTAAGACCTAATAATTTGTGATGGTAATTTTTTTTTTTCTGTTTCCCTGCTTATTTCCACAGCTCTCTGAAGATATTCAAGATAGGTTCTGATGTTACAGAACAACAATCCATTAGTTTCAGGCCACATGGCAGCAAACAGGGTTTTGCTGTGTTTTTTTTTTCTTTTTTTTTTTATTCCATTTTTTTGACTATATCTAAGTAGGTTACAAGGGTTGGCAATATCCTTAACCACCTTCATCATCCCTTGTTCAAAGCTGAGCAAATGCTTCACCTGTCATTTCAAATTAAATTCTTATTCATGGGTTTCTTTGAGTGGGTTGGAATGCGTAGGGCAATCATTTGAAATCAACTCCATTCATCACATTAGCCTAATTTTCATGATCTCAGATGCTCTGGCTAAAGTCTGTAGCTTCACAGATGCAACTACACCAGAACAACAAATAGTTCTCCAGCTCACCTCCTCCATCCCCCCTAATTCAGGTTTTCTTCAAAATAGTGTGTGAATTTATCATACACTAATCAGGTATGGTAAACTGAGAAGATGTATATATTTTTCTCAATGTAATACAAGGAAAAGTATCTCTGAATTGATTTGGTTAATTATCTTAATTATTAATTACATTCTCCAGAAACAGATACACGCAGACTATTTAATAAATTAAACAAATTAACACTCAAATGTAAAACAAGAAAACAAACCTAATTTCAAAATATTAGTACAAGATCAATTCAGTGCTGATTAATTGGGCTGCATCAGAGGTGAACTTTTCCTTTTTAACTCCTACTTTTTTAATTTAATGTGTAACTGAAACACTTCCTAAATCACTGAGATATTAGGTTATAGAATCTGTAACTGGCCATATAATAGCAAAGCAGTTAAGGAATTGGCCATGTTACTATAAGAGACATGATAACTTTGCAGCTAAACATGGTGCAATTTAATTCACATAAAGCACACCTCAACTCATTAATTAGTTAATTCAGACATCATCACTCCGCAGAACAGCCTGATATCAGAGTACTACTATTCTTTCCAGGTATCCTTTAGGTTTCTAAAATACTTTTAAAACCCAGACTGCTAATCATATACTTTAAATATAAACAGAGGTTAGTTTTGTCGTTGTTGCAAATTTTTCCTCTGAGTTATTTTAAATTATTACATTTAAAATCAAATAAAACCAGAATTACAGGTTGTTTTCTCCCCCTCTTGATATTCTGTTCTGTCTGTATGCAGTCCTCTTTGTTAGAATAGAAAACACTCAGCAATCCTTATATCATACTAGCAAAAAGGAATTGAAAAGGCCTCTTTGTTATTCTGATGTCATCTCAGAGCGTGTCTTCACAGCAAGGTAGAACAACTCTGGTTACAGTTCTCTGCACTTTTTTTCAAGGGCAAATTGGCTTATGGAGACCCTCTTTACCAAAAGCTGGTTCCTGACTATACGTGGAGCAATGGGGTACATCAAACCCATGTGTTGCATCTTTTCAAAATTTTGCAGTATATTTTTGGCCTGGATTAGTTCAGTGACCCACTTTACCACACTGTGGTATCTGATTTCCCCTTTCTGTTAGCATTTCGAAAGCTCATCCTGAAGACCAGTGGTGGAAGTTTCTCCTTGAACTCCCCCTGGTCCCAGTACACCTTCATTTTTCCGTAGCCCCCTTAAGATTAGCAATAGTGAAAAGAAGTTGGTAAGGTGATGAGTATTCCTTGTCAAGGTCCTCTTGCTCCCTGGCCATTACCACCTTTGCCTGTGCCTCAAGCTGGCTCTGCCTTAGCAAAGATGATAAAAAGTTTCTTAATTATTGCAGGGCTCTGGTAGCCCAAGCTGCTTAGAGAATTAATGCCTGATGGTCCATACAATGCAAACCCAAAGTGACCAACAGGAAGGACATCAAAAGCACAGGTTAATCAGAAGAAAACAGGAAACTGTCATTAACTAGAGTAACATCAGCAGTCAATCACAATATTGCTAACACAGTTTTCAAGCACAAAAAAGTTATTTTTCTACACGATAATAACGGTGCACATCAGTGTCTGACCTGCTTCTCAGAGAAGTGAATTAAATAGCTGGGATTATTGAAAAGTAATGACTTTCTGCTTTCCACCTGCTGAATTGACTTTGAATTTCAGATTTGGCTCTCAGTCTTTCTACAGAACTGTCAAGTTACAGTATCAGGTAAAATATGAACAGACTGGCTGGCTGCTTGTGTAAACAGAGATGAATGAAAAGTTTTGCTAATGTTTTCAACAGTGATAGGGATAGTGACTTGATTTTTAGGAAGCAGACATTTCTTATGAACTGGTATTCTGAGGGCTGGTGCTTGGATCTCTTTGGACACACCAGAACTTCTACACAGCACATACAGTCATTATTACTGACAGCAGTGATAACCCTTCAGTTTAAAACCTTATTTCCCACTGTGACAGTATACAAGCAATAATCTTATTCCTTTTACCACTTGACTTGCTAGGCTTTAAAATCCTGGTTTACTTCCAGACCAACTCTTATGACACAGGCTGAACACATCAGGTATTTTCCTGAAGTGCGTCTTCCAGTCTAGTTTCCCTGCTAGGCCTCCCATGAGCCTCTCCCAGGACAGATGACATTCCTCTGCCCTGAGCTGGTGGCATGAGGAGTTTGTGCAACAGCCTTCATAATGCCTCTAACAACTTCAGTTCAAGGAGGAAGTCTGCTTTCTGTTCCTTTGAGGCAAATATCTTTATATCTTTATGTATCTTTGAGGCAATCTTTACAAACTACTGAAATGCCACTGAAATAAAGTTTAGTGCTGTATTTTTGCCTACACTCTTTCAGATGCCACCGACTTTCACTGTGTTTTTCAGCTGCTTGGGAAATTTCTTGCTGAAATATCTGCAGCCACCTGAGAAACAGAGATTGACTGCAGTTTGAGATTAGTGTCATGCTTTGAAAGGAGTTACTGTGAATTGTCTAGTCTGAAAACTGCTGGCGGTGGCTTGGAGTGGATATGCTTGACCTGGGCAACAAGAGGTACCTAATAAATGACTTCATTAATAAATAAGCAAAGACAGCAGCTGACCCAAGCAGCACCTCCCTCAATCAGGCTGCTGAAGATATGCAACGAGCTTCCCTGGTAATTGTCGGATCCACCCTGCATCTCTTATTCATGGGCTTCTATGAGTGGGTTAGATTGCATGCTGCAATCAATTGAAATCAACTGCATTCATTGCATTAGGCTAACTTTATGCTCTTAAAAACAATTTTAAATACCCCTTTAAATACACCCCTTTGCAGGCACATTAAAAATGTCAGGCAGCACCCCACACCAGCCTGACATTTGAAGACATCTGCAGAAAACCATAGNCCCCTTTAAATACACCCCTTTGCATGCACATTAAAAATGTCAGGCAGCGCCCCACACCATTTCTGCAGAAAACCATAGAGAAAATTTATATCCAGAGCTAAGATGGATTTCCAGTTTCTGGTAAAACTGTGTTGTCAGGGAAAGAGGAAAGCAGGGAGGATAAGGGATCAAACTGAGTTTCAAGGATCAAACTGAGTTCAGGGCAGATGCTGGAGAGACAACGATGTTTCGTTTGGCACGAGGTGCACGGGACTGACAAGGAGACACAGAAACTCTTGTTTAACTCTCAATTGGTGCATTGTTTATCCAGGACCTGAGGGTGTGACCTTCCAGAAGGCTGTGAGCTGTGAGGCTTAACACTGCTGCTCATCAGCTCCTAACACAGAACTGACCCGAGGTGAGAAGAATACAGTGCACAAATGAGACCACAGACTGTTGAACATGTCTTAAATCAAGAATGAGACTAAAGGAATTTAGTAAAGCACAGAACGTTTCACAATCCTGACAGGGGTCAGTATGTTACAGTCCAAACTCTGATAGAATTGTTCTGCTGGCTAAAAAGGTGACAGCAAAGAACAAATTAACACTGTTCTGCCAGGAATATTTGTGACATCATTCATCATTTCATGTTGTTTTTAAACAACAGCAGGGGCAATGTCAGTATTATTGCTCAAACCAAACTCAGAAAATTGCTAAAAGCAACCCATTTCTACAGAAATACAGAGCAATACTTTTCTCCTATTTCCACTACAGAAGATCGGGATTTTCAGTAGATACACTGTATGACTGCATCTGAAAGATTACAATAACTACCTTGTACTTAGAACAAGAAATAACTTTCTGTTGGCAGTGTTTGACATTCCAATGACCACACTCCTTGTCTAGAAAAGGACATTTTAAAAACAATACAGGGGTTTTGAAAGTAATTATAGAGAAAAAGGAGCTACAAGCTGCAAGGGATTTAAAAGCTACTACAAGTTGTGCTAGTAATCAGAACTTCCAATTTCCTTGTCTTTCTAAGGACTGCTTCAAAAATAGATGAATCAGCTACAGAATGACCATGAGAAGTATGTAAATGGATTTTTTTTCACATTGATATTTTGTATAACAAGGAGATAAGAATGAATTTTTCTGCAGGACAGCAATAAAGACGATGTAGATAACACAAAGTTCCCGAAAATATCAAGATATTAACATTCCTAGAAGCAGGTTGGAAAATATTTTTACACAGGGGCAAGTTCTGCATGAATCTAGTTATCAGGCCATCCTAAGTTCTTAATTTTGAAAAGTGCCTGGATAAAATTTCCAGAAGTTCAAATACTACTAGACATGAAGCCTGATGTTCTGTCCATGTTTAAACATGTAGAAATGTTAATAAATTTTTTGAATTAACACAAATTATGTTCAAATGAATAGAAATTAGAATAAAGCGGGGGAAAAAGCTTCAAGAGAAATAGAATCCATGGAAATTCATGAGCTAATGTAAAGGGATTTTCTTCCTGCAAATGAGCATATATAATACAAACATATTCTAAGAATATTAATGAACAAATATGCACTCTAGCAATACCTGACTTTTCTATGTGATGTAATGATCTCTGTGGACAACAACAAATCTACACTTCAGCATTTCAAAGGAAATTGGAACAATAGCTCCAGAGTTCACTGAACACATCTTAGCAGAAAACACAGTTTCAAATCAGAACAGAGCCCAGAACACTGCACAGCTTTGAACCATTTTGTTGATGTGCAAGAGTTGAGTGGAATTTCCACTCTGAAAGCCTTCATTTCCTTAACACCATCCCTAATCCAATGGGAAGAGGGACCTGAGTCCTACCTATAGTCTCTCTGAGCTGAACAGGA
This sequence comes from Pachyramphus minor, assembly GCA_013397135.1. Classification (NCBI taxonomy): domain Eukaryota; kingdom Metazoa; phylum Chordata; class Aves; order Passeriformes; family Tyrannidae; genus Pachyramphus; species Pachyramphus minor. The sequence continues at coordinate 501,709 of VYXB01001938.1, read as the reverse complement.
TTTCCTAACCCAAATACAAACCTCTACCAGGCAACAGAGCACACCAAATCTTCTTACTTCCAAACCACTGTTGGGCCACATCTCCTTCCAAATGCCTGCTGTTATTCCACAGGCTTTGGCTGAGGAAGACTGTAGATAAATTCCCTCTCTGTAGTCCCTCACCTCCTTTGCCCTAACCCTCAAAATACCCACAACCACCTTGCCCAACTCCAAGAAAGAGCGTGGAGATTCAGCTCTGTCCTGAACCAAGTCTTCATCCTCAGTCTCCCAGCTAAGCAAGGCTGCAGGGATGCCAACACCAACCATATCTTATCCAACTGAAGAGCAGTTGCCGCCTCCAGAAGGGCACTAGCTCTGAGCTTTGCATGACACCAATGCAATTTTCATTCTGAAGACTCAGATTTTCCTATTTGTTATGTATATCCTAGCCCTCTTTCACTAACTAAACAAATTGGATTTTTTACCCATGAGAGACAGACACAACCATCCAAACTATTTGACAGAATCAAAAATGTTACAATGTAATTAGAAAGTGAGTATTTCCTATTGGAAGTGGAAATCTAAGTGTGTAATTTGGGAACATGTAAAATTTTAAAGGAAAGGATAAGGTAGGAGTTGATGGTAAATGTGAAGCTGTAACTAAATTTTAAAATATAACAATCTTGCTAAGGGACAAGAGTGAAAGCAGATGAAAAAAACAAGTGTTAAAGGAGGAGAAACTCAGTGCTATGCTGTGTGCAAAGTTATGGAACAACAATTTTGTTGAAGCAGATGATCTCTTCTTTTCCAAAGAAAGTCATCCTTTAAGTGTCTAGGTCTCTGTTCCAGTCTTCTCTAAATCTGCTGCCTCAGTTTTCTCAGATTCTAGCAGATTCTAGTACATGGGAAGGAGACATATAAGCAGCATAATTTAAACTGCCCAAAACTTTCATATGGGCCCCTGTAACAGTAATGAGACTGGTTCTGCTGTTCCAGTTAAAGCTTTCATCTCTTTTATCCCTTGCACTGTTCCCTCTGGCTGTACTGAAGGGCAGGGGGATTGCTCCTGCCTCAAGGCAGTCTGCACCCTCAAGAGAACTCTGCTGCCTTATGGGAATGTCCTTTGGGGCTTGGAATTTTAAAAGAGCCCTTCATTCAGAGTCCAGTGCTTTGAACTGAGCATGTGTCCTGCACTTGCACCAGGGGAAGTACCAGAGCCTTGTTGTGTATGTGTATGGGGTGTCTGGGGAGTGTAAATTCATAGCCTGTCCCTGGGGAATGATGGTGCTGCTCAGGGCAGGCTTTGACTGGGAGATTTTCTCTCATACTATGCCTGGAACAGGAAAGAGAGTTTCCAAATCCAGACAGTCCCCACTGCTTCCATCTACAGCATCATCACATCAACACTTGGAATTATATGGACTGCAGAGGTCTGACCTGAGAGATCAGGAGTGAGGGCTTTAAACTGACTTTAGGCACATCACCTGCAGCTCATCAATAATCCACAGTTATTATCACAAACAAGGGAAAGGTTTCTTTATCCTAACACAAATCAAGTTTCAAATGTATCTATACTCACAGACAATGCTTTTCTGTGATTGATCTGCTAAATGTTTAAAAGGAAGAACCAGTACTGTTTTGCAGATGGAGAAACTGTGGCTAGCAGAAAGTAACTTGCCTGAGGCAACATAGGACAAAAGAAGAAGAGAAAAGGGAGTAAAATGCAGAAATGGAAGGCTCTCACACAGTCCACTAACAAGTTGAACATCTTTATGCAGTTCAGATTCATTTGCATGTAGCTGCTGCATTTAAAAGCAGAGACAAAATCTGACTTGATATAAACCAGGATGGTTTCACCATGAAAGCCTGAGAAATCTCTGGGCGCTGCGTAAGTGACTTGATGCAAGTGTAAACAAATGAACAACTGTTTCTTCCAGAAATTTAATGAAATTGGTTATAACATGCATAAGGAATGGACTTTTTAAAAGTAAACATGTGAAGACTAATTATCCTTTTGTGTAATTTCCCTGATTACAACCTCTTAACATAACAGAAAAACTGCTTCATGCCTGAAGAAGATAAGCTTTCTAATCTGGTTTTACCTTGTAAAGTAGCTTGTAGCCTGGAGCTCTGAGTCCTGAGGACGGAGGTTGTCATACACATATTTTAGATCCTGGATGCTGTTTAGCTCAGGCAATCCTGCATGCAGCATCTTAAAGCAAAGAAATATTAGGTCATTAGTCCACTGTTCTGTTGAAAACAAATTTAAATGAAATGGGGTTGAGAAAAGAAAGGTTTTACACCAAAAGGTCTCCTTGTAAAACATGAAGTTTTGCTCATCTGAAAAGTATTCCTGATGCTACAGCAATGCCTGGAATACTAAAGTGAATATATTGCATTGTAAACCTCCTCACTGAGGGACCAGAAAGAGGCATGGGTCAGAATCTATGATCCATTTCAGTTATTTATTTTCTCTTCAGATACCATAACCTCAAGGTGTTCATTGCTAAGCCTCCTTCATAACCTTCTAATAGTGATAAAGGGAAGGTGAGCAAATCCAGCCACCTGAACAATAGTAACCACGTTTCTGTTATGCTCACAGTGTTGTCTTAGTCCTAATTCAATTTAGCGCAACATCACCTTCTCATTTGTAACTCCTCCTCCGTCACTACTCTGGACTCCTCCTGCAAGGGGATCATAGATTCAGTCCCTTTACAGTCAATGGAGGAGAAAAGCTTCTTTAGACATTGATTCATAGCAGGAGCCCTGAGATGGGCAGTGAGAACTCCAGAGACAGCATCATTCTCCATCGATGAAGAACAGAACTACTCTAGTTAATTGAGCAAATTAGGTTCAAAAGACAATGCAAATATTCCCCTTGCAAATAACATGAGCAGGGTAGACAACAGAATGTGTCCAATTGCCCCTTCAGCTCTCTCCAGGCATTTTAAAATGTCAACAACAACAAAATGTTTTATTCATTTCAAAATCTAATGATTTTACTAGACAATCACAGCAAGTTGAGAGGGATGATTTTTTGTGTAATGGAAAAAAAAATAAGGCCTTCACATTGCTCAGAAGGAAATGTATCTGAATTTGCAGTCACTGCTGTGCATTCTTCATTGATATTTATGTCTAGTTCAGAGAGAAAGACCCACTTTTTCCATGTAACAGCAAAGACAAAAGGGAGCACTGTTTTTATTTTAAGGTTTGGTTGAGACATGGGGTTGAGACAAGGGGAAAGGAGATGGGGCATGTGTCTTCTTTATTCCTCCAAACCTTCTCAATATTTTAAAGTCAAGTTTCAATATTTTGTATATTTTCTTTTTGGCATTATGAGAAAAATTTTGTTTCATATCAGCCCCAATCCATACTACCACTGGACAGTTAGACTGCTGTTTTCACAGAGTTTTGCCTAGCAAAGAACAGACAGGCAGAAAGCTCCATGACGTGAATTTGAGTTGACAGCAGGAGCAATAACAATATTCAGCACTGAAGGACACACAGTGCTATTTATCAATATACATTCAACCAGTTTATAAAAGATAACAACTCCTGTCCCTTTACATTTAAGGGAAAAAAAAAAAAAAGCTTCTTTACCCTTCATTAGAAAAAGGGATGATACCAGATATAAACATAATCTGGACGATCTGTAATACAACAGAAAACCAGGATTTTTTAGGTTCTCTGCACTGTCAAAGGTGGAAAGATGTTTGCTAAAATGAAAAAAAAAAAAAGCCCCTAGCTGGGCAGCACCTATACAGTGCTTTGCTGGCTGCAAGGGGGTCCTAGAGGCTTTTTATACTCCTTCACTCCTTTTTCTCCATACAGCATATTTTTTGTGTTTCTAGTCCACTGATGGAAGAAGCGTCTCAATACTGTGGCTGGTGATACTGGATGGTAATTAGACAAGACATGGAACAACTGTTTGAAAACCTACTACAGGTCTCACAGAGCAAACTCAAATGTCACTTAGATGCCTAAGTTCAAGAGTCTACATTGCTACCTGTGTTTGCCCACACATATAGTTTGACCTACCAGCCTTGGTTATCCCAGGCCTTCCGACTCACTGAGTGGAGCTGCCTACACTGTCCTTGGGCCTGGATTCCAGGGCTGGTGTGTGATGCTCAGCCCACTGTCCATGGAAAAGGAATAGTCCTGGCATTTTCATTGGTTGCACCTCCAAAATGGGGGTGTTTCCTGATCCTCTTTTCTCAAATGGTGTTTCTGAGTTTAGAAGGGTGAAATGACTTGTATGGGGACACAAGGTTCTTGAGACTTAGATCTGCTCTATGTAGGTGCTGTCTTCTGTTTTATAAGGTTAAGTTGACCTGTTTCTTGTCACAGTGGATCAATTACTTGCTCTCTAGTGTCGCATTTAATCCCCTTTTAAAACCTCTCTATCTGAAAAATCTTTAAAACAGAATGGAGTTTGCATTTCTCTAAGCTAGTCAAAAGGTGTTTGTGTCCTTCAATCATCCTCTTTATAATAGTTCACATCAAATCTTTAATGAGAGCAAAGCGGATGAACTGCACGCATTTATGCAGCTGAACTCTGCCAGCAGACTCTTGGGTCTCCCACAGATGTTTCTGCTTTTGAAAGTGGTGGAAACTTCATGGATTATTTCTTACTCCCAGTAGCAAATGTAGAAAGTAGCAGCTTTAGAAACATGCTGCTTACCACCAAGAAATAGCATTATTCCCAAACTGGGCCAAAACCCCCTCAATTTGTTCATAATTATATTTGCTAGAAACCACTAATTGCTGCTGATGATCCAGGGCACAGTTTACTACTTCTGTTTACTCTACTACTCTACTTTATAGAAATAGTCTTACTGGGTTTTTTTAACCATGTTTTAAAAATGGCATCTCCAAAACCAGAATGTGGGAGGAGAATGAAAGATTAATGATGCATATTTCCAAACTGAGAGAAATCTCAGACTGTCATTGATACAAATAAGCAGTGGTTAGTTAATCTTATCCCTTCATGATAACATCAGAATTTCTGGGAATGGAAATGAATTCCAAGTGGAACTTCACAGTCTATTTATTTTTTCTAGAAATGACCCATGGAACTTCAACATTTTGATATTTACAGTTTCTGACCAACACCCCATTTTGAGTGCAGAACCAGACTCACTCTTCCCAACATCACTGGCAAAAAACAAGACATTTGCAACCTTGTCTTGTTTGTTTAATTCCTCCTGACATGAAGTGCTCATCGATGAGGTGCGAGTGCTCTGCCAGTTATTTTTCAATTATGAAATGCAATAAAATTGACTGAGCTGCAGCCCATTGACAAATACCAAAACATATCTGGATGCTGACTTTCAGCTCAGCACTATTACCTCTGCTACAAGATCAGCAGAAACAAAAGATGCAGCACAAACTGAATATAGACAAACCTGAGCTATATCCAGCCAGAGATAGCTAGTTATTTCAGAGCTCCTCCTGGGAACATTTTCTTAACATGCTCTCTCTATTATCCCAGAGTACTCTAACATCATTATCTCTGCTGCCTGCAGAAAAAGGCACTGCACTGGGGATGAGGAGATGGGCAGAAGACGTAGCTATATTTGCAGCATACAGTTTTTGGCAGCGTTCAGAAATGCAGGGATTACTGCTGTGGATGAGAGAGCAAGGGTGTTTTCCTCCTGAGTTTTCCAGAGGCTCTTTTACTTAGACAGTATCTCCTACAACTGCATGGCTTCTAGGGCAAAACTGTGCTTTATGATGGGAATTCAGTTTTGCTGCACCTTTGTGACCACTTAGCAGCAAGGTTAAGGGATCTGGAACAATCCTTCTTGCTCCATACTGGGAAATCCCTCACTCTGACATTACATGGGAAGTACAAGATGGAAGAGGTGAGATGAAAGATTTTTACCATTTCTCCTCCCCTCCCCCAAGCACAACTTGGAGATGATATAGTTGTGTTTATAGAGCAGCTTTTTGGCTGTACCCCAATCTCAGCAGGAGTTCTGTTTATAAGGTCATGTAGACTTTTTCATGCACAGACCAGTCCCCTATGTCATGGGGCCCTGGACATATGTTTTGGATTAATATCTTAGCCAAGCATCTTAGCAAATATTAGTTAATTTAATATTCTCATTGTTCTGTGTAAGGGCAAATCATTAACCTTTCACACACAAGTAAACAGAGGCATAAAGCAGTAATGGAATCTGCCACAACACATGAATCAGTGGGAATACTTAAGGATGAAAACTCCTAGTGGTCTTAAAATCCCAAAAACCAGAATTTTTATACCTGTGTCAATATGGGTGCTCCTTCTTTCCTGTGTCTGCCATCCTAAGAAGGGACTGTGGAAATGATTCTATGATTCTAAAAATGTGAAAAACCCTATTCTAATGGCTTCAGTGTAGCTGCAGTGCTCTATGTACTGTCAAATCACCTGCTCTGTCAAATATTCAGCTGACTTTGCCTTGTAACCACAAACAGGAATGGTAAATGAATTTTTGAAGACCTAGAAAAAGGGCTAAGTGAAATTCCTGAATGTGAAACTTCTTCTACCCAGCTTCATTTGCAGTTTTCTGCTATTTTGTAAAAAATGACGAATTAAAAAAAGGAAAACCACCAAGCAGCTTATCTTTTCTTTTTCTCAGAAATTAGTAGTGAACCTGGATAGTTTCTCAGAACAAGAAGTGCAGCACTAACATTTCCAGGAGTGCACTTCAAATCACAGTGCTACGGAGGCAGCAGTGAAATGGTAAAAGAGAAGAAAACACCAGAGGAAATTGATTTTTGGTTTCATCCTCAAGTTTCTTACCATCTCCAGCAGGTTCAAGAGTAACTGGCTGTGTTTCCTGACTGTGTTATAAGCTCGACAACAAAGCTCCACAAACTCTTGAAAACGCTGTGGGTTTTTTCCACCTTCCGTGATGAAATACTCCATCTCTGATGTGAAGATGAAGGGAGCTCGGTCCCTTGAAAACAGAACAGTTACATGAGAAATTTCACCGAATACAGCTAATCATGCACGACAGTTAATATTTGTAACTCATTATTCACATTTGTTTTCCCAGTATTACCTTCCTCGTTATTTCATCTCTCCCTTCCTCGGTGTGGAAATCTCTATTGCTCTGCCTGGTGTCACTGACTAATTGGGGCAGAGACAGGTTTTAGAGCAAGAGCTTCCTCGTGAGAAATCCAACAACTGAAAAAGTGTTTCCTTCCGGCTCTTCTTTGCCTTTCTTTTTAAACTCTCATTGCTTTAATTTCTTGATTCTTGCCTGCAAGTGAATCTGGAAGCAAATTCTCTCCTGGTATTGAAATATTTAAAAATTGTTCTCAAAGAGGATGGGTTATAAATACCAACTCCCTACTAGGCAAGAAGGGAATTTAAGAAAAAAACCTACAACTCCACAATAGAACAACAACGACAACAAAAACCCAACAGGTATGGTGCTATCATTAAATATACACCATTCTGAAGAGACATTTCTGACTCAAGTTAAAACAGAATATAAATATATTGTCTTGTTGTCGGTACATTTACTCTATATTCACCCTAGAATAAATGAGGTGCAGACTCTTACAACATGGCTTGCCTTTTTCTCTTATCACTGGTATAGTTTGTGGCTATGGCATGCTATTGCAGGAGAAAACAGATTAGCCAGGTTTCTGCTAACAATCCTATCATTCCACAGTTTGAGAAAGGTCTGATAAACTGCATCCTCACACAGAAAAAACTACTGCAGTGATTTACTCACCACAACTGTGTACACAGAGGCATGTAAACAGATTAGAGGGCTCTGTTCCAAGGCAATATACACTGTGTGTTAACACTTAATTCGAAATGGACTTGAAAAAACTGAATATTCTTGGGAAGTCTGAATGCAGAAGCGAATTTAAGGATGTCTGTTTCGTGATAAAACCTCAAACATGGGCTGAGTCTGAACACACTCTGCTTCCTGATGCATTCATAAATAACACAGATTAGTTTTCCTCAGAGTTTTCCTAATTTTCCCATAAAAACGCTTGCCTTGTATTATTGTAGAAAGAAAACCAAGTTGTCATGAGATTCTAGGCTGCAGCTGGAAGTTTTAGTCACAAGAAATGCTCGAGGCCTTCCCATCCTTATGTTTGGAGATTCTTCCCAGTTTACATGGCAGCTAATTCTGAGTCCAGACCTCCCATGGTTGACATTCACCTCAAGGACATTAAGGTGTTTTTTTGTTGTTTTGTTGGGGTTTTTTTTAAAATATATTATTCAATTTCAGCTGGGTAGTACTAGGCATGGTGAAGGTCCACAATAGTAATTGTTTTCTTCCAGATTTTTCTGTATGATTGTTGTGAAATGAGTGTTTTAAGGTCGCTTAAAAAAGCACCACCACAATGATGCAAGACAGTCCTTCACAGTGTGAGGGCTATATTACAGTATGGCTGTTACATAGTTATTGTGTAGTTTTGTGCTGTAGCTTGTGTCTATTACTGATTTCCAAGAGCTAGATTTTCCCAGAACTTTCTTTGACTCACACAACCATCTTCTGGTTCATCTTTTGTTTATCAGTGGTATTTAAAATAGACATTAAGTATTATATAAATTGACACAGTAAGAGTCACAGAAATCAATTTGCTGAAGCCCATAGGAAAGAGAGACAGATCCAGAAAACTAACAAAGTTAACATCTTGACTTATCTATGGACAGAAGTCCAATCTAAATCTTAATTTGAAAGCACTTTACAATCTTGAGATTGTCTAAAACTCAAATTCCTTCTTAGGCTAAAGTATTCCAAAGTCAAATCTACTGCTGTAAATGTGATGCATTTTCTCAAAATTCGTATTTGATTTCTGATCTCCAACTGCATCAAGAGACACAGTCACACCATGAAAACACAGCCCTTTCAGAGCTAGGCCAAGTCTCCCACACTGAGCTACTTGAGATGAAAATAGATACTGCAATCAGAAATTACTTTACTGGAAGAAATATGGTGTTTAACATTGTTGGGCTGGGCTGTGGGCCAACTTCCACATAATGTAATCAGTACAACATTAGTCAATTCTCTTACTGTTGTTGCTAAAGGATCCATTTGAACACATAACTGATATTTTAGTATTTACACTTTATTTGTAGGTTAATTTGACTTGTAAAATGATGTAAAGCAGTTTTACAAGATTCTTAAATTTCTCAGTATCATTTATCACTGTCTTCTAAGGTGGTAGGCCTGTTTTCCCTTGTTAGCCTCAAAATATTATGTAGAAATCTGATTTCCCTGGTTTTGCTTAAGGTCTTGTGACAACAGGGCCTCCCCAATGAGGTAACCCCTGCACTCAGTCAAATGCTGAAGCTTCAGTCCTGTGTGTGTCTAAATAAACTGGTTGGTCATAAAGGGAACACTTTGTAATCTAAATAAAAAAAAAAAACCCAACACATAAAACCAACTTAGAATATGGGAGGCAAGACCCACTAGAAGGAAAACTACAGTAATTTCTCACAATAGTGTTAAAAAACAAAGTTTCAGTGGGAGGAGATGCTTACTCACTGAAGAGTACATAAAGGATTCTGAAAAACCAATTGACAGGCTCAATGTCTGTGTATATATGCAAAATATTCCATACTGTTTTCACAAACCCCTTTGAAAATAAAAAAACATAGAAGGAGATAGTCTAAAAATTGCTCCAGCAAAATTACAAACAGCCAAGTCCAGTCACTGCCCACCATACATGAGAAAATTTACATCAGGAAACAACAGAGGTTGTTTCAGCCTGGGTGAGGAAAAAAGTTTAACATGCCCTGATGTTGCCAATGTACCACACCCCCCACACATGTGCAAATGAACCTCACCCTGGTGCACAGTGTGTATTTCTGTATTCAAACCAGTACACCTCTAACTGACAGCCTGCTTTGTGGCACACAGCCAAGCTCATAATACATGATGGCATTTATTCAGAAGGTAAGCAATGCATCCAAAGGCCTGGTAACACTAATATTCATTTGGACCTAAATCTATGACACGGCTTGCTCACATGAAGCTATCTATGAGATATAAACATTAGATACCTCTCACCCTCAAACAGACCCTCAAGATCACAGCTAAAGCCTGTAATACTTCACATACACAGGATGTTCCACGGGCAATGACTGTGTAACAGTCAATGTGACAAGAGCCCCTTGGCCGAAATTCTGTATAGAATACAAATTGCTGCCTCAATCAAATTAAAGAAATTACTGACATCAGCTTAATAAAAGTGGCATGATGAAGTATTTTCAAGTAAAAGCCTTTTACTGTATCTCTGTAGACCAAAAGCCTTTTTTCTTTTCTTTATGGTGTGCTAAAGAAATATGGAATTGAAGCATTGTTGAATGACCTCTACTGTGTAATTGTAGTGTCAGATACCATTATTTCTAGAAAAGAAAAGCCTAATTGAGAGAACTAGTGTGCCTTGAGACAGACCGAAGACCAAAGATGTACAGCCAATAAACCTCCCAAAATCATTAAACCTACCTTACTCAACTACTCTTTTCTTTCCTTTCTTTCCTTCTTTCCCCCCCTCCCCTCCCCGCTAAAGAGGCCTGGATGAGATTAATGAACCCTTTGGTTTTACAATAGAAATCAGTCAAAAAGGCAATACTCCTGTTTATGACAGAGTCTGATTGCAGTCCTGGACTTTAAAGACTTATACTTTACTATGGCTGTGACAAAAGAGTTTATTCAAGCCATTCAGTGAGAAGCAAGGCTGGTTTTATGGTGGTTTTATTCTTTCTTTTTTTCTTCCCCTCATATACTGCTTTTAGAGATTTAAGATTTTCATGGGAATGTGTTTTGCAGTTCCTCTGGAGATTACAAATGTTTGGATGATATGTCATGAGAGGGAAGGAAGAGAGGAAACCTCAAGCAAATGAAGAGATCATCATGCAAAAATAAACTTGGTCTGGGGTGATGGGAACATTTACTGGGACTTAACTGTAGGCTAGAAATATGCTGCATTCCTAGAAAACCAGTAAGATCATCAGGATTTGTTACGAAGCACTAGATGTAAACTGGTTAACAAAGCCTGTAAGGTCAACAATGGTTTCAGTTTTTCCTAATCTCACAGTACAGAACATTTAAGAATGATACACTGACTTCCTTTTGTATTAAGTAGGAAAAGCAGATAAAATAATCAACAACAAATGACCTTTACTCTGATTCAATCTAAACTTCCCAATGGTGTATTCCTTATGGAAAAGTACAAGTCACACACATTAATACAATGAGATCAAAACAGCTGTAGTACAAGTTGTCATATGGACAGTGTGTGAGAAACCAGACAGAACTCTGTGCAACGTAAAACCAGTTGCTCAGCAGCACACACCCCCAAATATTCCCTGGCTGCTTTAAACACATTTTGGCTGAGTCAAGTGTGACTGACAGTATTCAGCATGACTATGTGGAATTTAGATGTATCCAATAAAATAGGTAAAGATTTTAGGGAGTGCTTGACTGCTGACATCCTTTGCAGCAAAAGCCAAAAGCGTATCGAAGAATGCACTCACACAAAATAAATCCACATGAGTGCTTATTTCTCTAAGCCAAATGAAAATATTTCATCATAGTAATCACATATATTTGTAGAAACAGAAAAAAGCATAAGCAATGGTATTCCTTTTATATATTGAAGAATGAAACAGGGAACAAGTGCACAACATAATTCATCTCCAGCAAACACATGAAGATTCATAAAGAAATATGCCTGGACCACAAGAGATACTCCATTTCTCTTCTTCCCAGGACAAGAACAACTATAAACATGCTTCTGAGATACTTATTTAGCCTATTCTCATAGATTTTTATTGATAGAATTCTTCTTAAACCTCCCTATCAAAATTCTGTTCTAGGATGTTCCCTTACAGTGTTCCTTAATGCCTAATCTAACCCTTGCTGTGCTTTCATCCTATTAATTCTTGTTCTTTCCTAAGGGAACATGAAGATCCTGTCTTCTTTACAACAGCCTCTAATGTATTTGCAGACTTTTACTATCTTTCCTCAATCTTCTGTAGACAATTGTTTCAACCTTTTCTCACAAGCCTTGTTTTTCAGATGTCTGATAATTTTAATTGCTTTCCTCTGGACTCCTTGTAATTTCTCTGGACTCCTTATCCATATCTATCTAAAAGTAAAATGTTAAAAATACTCCAGCTGAATGTGAAGTTTTCCCAGTGTTACATGAAGCAAAAGGATTACTTCACATTTCAAGCTTTCCAATTCAGTATTTTATCAACTCATATTCAAGTTGACTGTAGTATAACTCTCAGATCCCTTTCTAAGAAACTCCTAATCCAAACTTTTGTCACAGTCAAAACCTTTTACAATAGACTTCTACTAAAAAAATGAAAAGGTTCTACTTATTATTGAAAGATGTTCTACTTAGTACTTAATACTTCATACCCTGCCAGAATAAGGAATATGTTGCTAAACTGGAGTAATTCACCAAAGATCCACCACCATGTTGGTGGTACATGACTGTGAGGACAGGCTGAGGAAGGTGGGCTTGTTTACCCATGAGCAATAGCTCTCCCATTGCAGTGCTGTCAAAACAGTTTTACACCTCTCAGTGGGAAGGGCCAGATCATCTTATCTTCAGAAAACCTTCACAACAGCTCCCTCAAAAAAAAGTAATAAAAAAGAAAATAAAAAACGTAACTCATTCTGTAGGACCTGATTCTCTTTCGTATCAGTAAAGCTCACTTTGAAAGACCAGAATTGAGACCACTGCAGATCATTTACTTAATCTATTTCAGAGCCTGGGGTTATAATCAATCCACACTCCTGTCATTGTCTGATTCAGTGGTTTTTAAATCTTCAGAAAAGCTCATACTGTCAAACAAAATAGGGAGGTGCTTAACACCAAAAATAGACCCCATTACAGCATCAACTAAACAATTCTTGCTTCTGTTTATGGAAGTGTATTTTAGTTGCACTTTAACTGCAAATATATTTGACCAGTGAAACAGATGGTCAAATAACTTATAAAGTGTTATTATTGCAGACTGGATTAAAAACTGCTTTGTGACTTCATGGTATTGGTGAAAAAATGCAAAGGCCTGATTCACAAACTTCACAGACTCAGATCAAATAATTAACTTTAAACAGCATTACTTAGAATGTATCTGAGTGAAGCATTTGTGTAATCCAATATAAATGATTGGCAAGCATATTGCATGAGCATTTGGTGATATGTGGATAATTGTGGGCATCTCATCACACACATCTGTCCATTAAGAACTTTTGGTACATTGGTAGACTTAAATAGAACTAAAGCTCCTCTTAAAATAAAAGACAGGACATACAAACAATGGATTCATCACCTCTATTTCCTCATTTTCAGTTCTCAAGACTGAAATACCTTTTTTTTTACCTTCACCTCTCACAAACCCTCACCTATGTAATGACTACAGAAACTGAGTCATTTGGCTGAAACCTGCTTTCTTCCACTCCAGTCTTTTTTAAAAATTGTTCGAGCTAATTGTTCTTTTTTTCCTTCTTTAAGCTCAAATTTCCTTCTTTAAGTTCAAATTTCAAAATTGACCTGAGTAAAATTTTTAGGCCATTACTGAAGTCAGAGGCCTGTTTTCTTCTTGACCATATAGATGAGGAAATGTTGACTTAACAAGAGACCACACTCTAGCCCTTTACTTTAAACTTATTTTCCAGTGACTTGAATGTCAAGCAGATGATATAAAAGCTCTGCCCTATTCTGAGGGAGAGTTTATAAACTCACCTCTTCATAAAGCTGTTTTGAAACCCCACATTACTAGACCTATAGTGGTAAATAGCCTATGAATTTGCTGAACCTGCAAAAATATAGCTTTAAATGAATTCTGCTATTCCCACTCTCTATAGCTAGAAATTCAGTTTTCAGGTGCCTTGGAACAACTAAGAAAAAAGTAACTACATTCATGTCCTCATTAACCATTTCTCAACCTCTTGTCCCTGCCAATCTACCAGCCACCCAAACTCCTAAAAAGCAAGACAGCAATGATAGGCTTCAGGTGGAAATACTGGCAAAATCCTCTTTGACTGGATTATTTGAAAGAGCTGAGGCAAACTCACTGATTGTCAATAAGTTTTACTGCTCCAGGTAGCCTACCATGGCAGCTCCTCAACCTGCCAGCTACCTCGAGGTGCACAACCTCATGACCTGCGATCAGAAAGGCAGGAACCTTAAGAAGGACACAGCCACAGGCAGTGAAGTGTGGAGATCAGACTGCACTCTGAGCAGCAGGCAACACAAACAAAACACACCGACAACAGCGTGTGTCTAGGAGCTGTCTGCCATCAAAACCACCTCAGGGATCTGGGACTTGCACTGCTGGACCTGAATGAATGAACCCACTGCAACCTGCAGCCCTGGGCTCATTCTTTCCTGCTTGGATGGACACATGTTCGGCACTTCACAAGTATGTCCAAGTGTTAAAAATGTAACATGGAGATCATATTTAGCACTTCAAGGCACACAGCTCTTCCTTTGTCAAAGGAGCTATAAATTTAGATACAATATAGTCAAAATATGCAGGTACACCTAATTTTTTCCATGTCCATATGCTAACATTTCTGTTTTAGAAAGAAATACCTGAAAAAAAAATTGTTGTTTTTTTTTTCTTTTCAAATAAACACTTACAGTGAGACAATAACACTAATTTTAGGTTATTAACATTACAATTGATATGTTTTACTTTTAAAATAAAAAGAGGCACTTCCACATTTCTATATGCTCAGAATTTCTTAAGTACTTTTCAGTATAAGAAAACACTGACTTGCGAAGAAAGTGTGGGAAACATAATTTTCCCATATTTTTGAAACTTCCTTAATAACTGGAATTTCCCAATGGAATAGTTAGGCTGCCTGTAGTAATTAACTTTGTAGAAGGAAACCAGCTTAACAGATTTTCTGGGAAAACCATGCCAAGACCCAGGATTAGTTTGGCAAGGAGACAAGAGGTTCTCTGTGATTTTGATCAGGGAAAAGAACAGCCAGTGAGTGCTGTCTATAATCAGAATGACTTGATATTTAAAGAACAGAATGGACAGTGAATTTACAGTGTGCATGAGCTGGACTACTTTGTATCTTGCCACCAAATTTCACACCACACATCATTGACTGAAAAAATACAGACCACAGTGCTGGAAGTGACTGGTAGTGGGGAGGATGAGACTGCAGAAGTTTGGATTAGTTCAGTTAGCACAAAATTTAAATAAATCTCTTCCTGCTTAATTCACCAAAGAAGAAAGGTCCCAAAGGAACTGATCAGAACCGAAAAGAAGAAAACAAAAGCCAAAGAAAGCATGGCAGGTATAACCATAAGCCAGACATGTTCTTCCAAACCATTTGATGACTGACCTAGTCCTGCATGATTACCTGGATAATACCTATTTAAGCTGGAATGAGTCTAAGATGATTGCCACAGGATACTCAGTAGATGAAGAATAAGACAGTTATATGAAATTAAACAAGAAACATTTCTTCATACAGTTTGAAGCGTGCCTGCAGAATTGCCTGCTTTAGAGGAATGTAGGGTCGAAAGTGGAGGCTGGATTAGAGAAGGAAAGGAGCATTTTATTACCACTAACAAAATGTGTCATCCAGTATGATTAAAAAAAAAAAAAAGATAGTAAAATCTCATGGTTCAGTAGCAAAGTTCCCTGTGGGACTTTGGGAATAATTCTTCTGCCAAGCTCTCTTATTATGCTATTGGTTAGATACATCATATGTCTCCCTCCAACACTTCTGAAATATTAGCTCCTAGATGCAAGGAGAGACAGGCTATTAGTACTATTTAAAGTATTTGCTGCACGTGGAAGTAGCAAAGACAGCAAGTTCCTAATTCCTCTTCCATCTGAAATCAGAAAGGACTGATTTGTGACTTGGAATCAAAATGGAGTAGATCTATTGGATATCATTTAAGATGAGGGTAGGAATTAGAAAAGTTAATGAATCCCTTGTTGAGGTGTTATACATCAGGCATGCAAAAGTGAACATAACTACATGAATCATATCAGCTTCAAAAGGTTCTCTGAAGACTCAAATTGGATTTGATATAAAGAACTGCAGCCCGTGCATGACAGTTGCCAAAGTACTCCTTGCACTTCAGAAGAAACACTCCATATGCAGAACACTGCAGAGGATCTATCCCCAGGGAGTTTTATGAGGAATTAGGGTTTCTTAGTGGCAAAAAAGCATTCTCTAAGAACAGAAAATGGACAGCTGTGGCAAGCAGCTTCCTAAATTCTGCAAGAAATTATTGTTTTAAACAATAAGTTCAGACGGGGATGACTTTTCTATAAGCCTTCATTCACTTGCACAGATTTCATTCTTCCCTTAAAAAAAAAAAAAGTTTGCTTGTGTGATGTGTGTAAAGAACAGCTGCATGTGTAGGGATTTGCATCAGAAGCCTTTCATATTGAAAGCCACCCATGGAACCTCACAAGTTTATGTAGGTCATCTACTATACGAACCCCCAAGAGCCAGCACTAATAATTCCAAAGGTTTGACAGCATTGTGCTGCCGGTTTTTCAATATTATTTTATGAGTATGATATTCTAGGGATGCAAAGAACTCAAAAAATCTAATAAGAAATCAAAGAAAAGTATAATATGAGAGCTGTTAAAGAAGCCAGGGGCTAAGCCTATTGCAGGCCTTTCCTTGTGGGAACAAGTAGACACAAATAGCACTGAGAGTTTCAAATTTTGAGGGAACCTGCAAATTTGGAGATATAGAAATGTAATATCCCAGTGTTCCTGTGTTAAAAATAACATGTCATGGTTCATGAAGGTGTATACAGCTCATAAGAACAACAGTCACTGATATTGTATCTGTGAGTTGCACGCAGGCTTGAGGAAAACAATGATTATCCCATGGTGTTCACAACCTGCTGTTACATGGGAGACCTAAGGATTCCTTAGGAGTCATGAGGGCAGTCCATGAATGGAGGACCTAAATGCATGATTTTATTCTATAGTTTATAAGCAATACACTGCACTGAGAAACAGTTAAAAGAGGCTGCTGTTTATTGAAGTGACCATATATTATGTCATTTTCATAGACTTAA
This sequence comes from Pachyramphus minor, assembly GCA_013397135.1. Lineage (NCBI taxonomy): Eukaryota > Metazoa > Chordata > Aves > Passeriformes > Tyrannidae > Pachyramphus > Pachyramphus minor. The sequence continues at coordinate 484,684 of VYXB01001938.1, read as the reverse complement.
TAAGAAGATGTGGTAACTGAGCCGTAAAACAGTAAAATTAATATCTATTTTTATTATTGCTATTACATGATTTCTGTTTAAATGTGGTTGTTGTTTCCCCTCCTATATTTGCTTCACCCTGTTGTTCACTCAACTAGGTAATTCAAAATTAATACTCAAGGAAATTCCTCTTAGTTTCCAAATGGAGTTTTGCTGGAGAGAAGGATGCAGCAGTTGACAAGGAGTGTGCGTGAGTATCTGTTTTTATTACTCTGTTCTGTTTTATTCTTTCCACAGCAAATAAGTAGGATTAAGGGAACATATCCTGAATGATGGATGATAATTCTGAGCACTGCAACTAAATCTTTTGACTGCCTGGCTTAGAAGTACTTATTATCCTCATCAGCTTCTCTCATATCAATACTCCCACATTGTTATGTCTGTCTAAGACACTGAGATAGTCTAGAGCAGTCAAAGGCCAGCTTAAAGAAGGAAAAAAAGAACAATTAGCTCAAACAATTCTGATACTTGTTATGGAAATTGGAAATTATTAGGAAACATGGAGGAAGACATACACACACTACTCATCTTGTCACTATTAGGGATCACTCATCCATTCTTTGCTCTGCTTTAACAGCTGCTTTGTGTTTTGGACATACTGGCATTATATTATCCTATCTATTCTTATTCCATTCCAATTAATTCCTTCATAGTATGTTCACATTAGGAGCTTGGATACATGGTCACACTATTTTATTTATGTTTGTCATGGGATTGTTACATCACAGATAGACAAAAAGGTAAATCAGATATTTGCAAAACAACCCCTGAGCTCAGTGTCGCTGGATGCAGAGCTTCAAAAGACTGCGAAGAAGTTTGCAAATTTACCCACAGAGTCATAATGTCATTATTCTCCATGTCTATTTGGAAAATATGGTTTCTTTTCTGAATATAGGGAAAAAATTGCCAATTAGATAACTGTATGATTTTGGATCCTTTACAGGAACACTCCTCTGTTAGGAAAAAAAAAAAAAGGTGGACATCAGAATTCTTCTGTCATAGACCAGTCTACTGTTCTGGTCACTGAGCTGCATCATTCAAATCTCTGACCAAACAAGGATTTAGATTTCTCCTTTATACCGAAGAAGGATCTCCAAAGTATTTTAATTCCTTTTCCAGTCATTCCTATTTTTTTTAGAGGTTTTAGGAAACAATAAAAATACGTTGCTTTGGAAAATTCTGAAAGAAAAAGAAGCATGATCTCATTTGTATTTTTTTAATGGGAGTTGATAAGGCTCTGAAATTTCAGAACATTGCTCTAAAGTTTACCATGGGTGTTACTACAGATACTAACCTTCTGATGCTCCCAAACATCTGTGCATGACCCAAAAATCTTCCAAAATCTATGTGGAACATGCGCCCAGCTTTTGTCAGCATGATGTTGTCACTGTGTCGATCACAGACTCCCAGAATGAAGGTAACGACACACCAGCCAGCACAGGAGTAAAAGAAGTTCCTTATTGCCTAATTGGGAAAATGAAAGCACTTACATGTAATACACAGATGCATTGGTTTGTGATGCTAACAAAACAAAAAAACCCACAAAAATCAAACCAGACAGAAAAAAACCCCCAGTTCTACAAGTGCTTTGCTTGTTGCTAAAACTTTACCAGACAGATGTTTGTAGGAACGGTACTCAAGTGATACAAAGATTTCAAAGCTACAATGCAAGAACAACTCTATGCATGAGGTTTTCACCTTGTGCTTTATAGATACTTGGAAGTCTATGGAAAAACTTTGAGGCAAAAGGTACATTAGGAAAGGAAGGTTCTTGGCAGGGAGCTGAAATCTTCTGTTCAATGTTCTGCATGAATATTGTAAAAACAATTGTTACAAAATTAGATGAAAATTCACAAATTTAACCATTTGCTTCATAAACAAAGTAGGTTATTTTATACCCATTGTCATGTTCTGTACCAACACAGATCTTCTTTTCTCCACAATCCAGTTGCCTTTCTCAAATCCTAATAATCTAGTTTCAAAATATTCCTACCCAAAAAACTGACCCCCATTTTACAGAAATCAACTGAAATACAGAAAGGTTAAATAGTTTTCTGCTCACTGTCTAACATAGAAACTCAAACCATCCTAATGTAGATCTTTATGTTTCTGGACAAAAGTTGTATCAGCCAAGGTAAATGATTATTTATGATATCATTATAATGACATCCAGGAATTCCCTGTAGATGCAGGATGCCACCTTCAATGGCTGATGTGGATGACAGCACTGTGCAAGACTTAGGCCACAGCACAAGAGTTGGCTGAATTTTTTTGCCTAATTGTGCTACTTACTCACTTTGATGACCTTGGATAAAACACTTAAGCTTTCTGTGATTTTGTTCACCCAAGTGTAAAATGAGGATATTAAAGCTTGTTCTGCATCAATGTTTTGAGCACCTTAGATACAGTACTGTATGAGTAAAAAATTATTAAGGAGTAAAATAAGACAAAGGTTCATTCACTAGCAAGTACAAAGTGAATGCATGCAGTAATTTTATGCATACCCTATGCCATCAGATCTGATTGCATTTTATATGCTTAAAAAATTGAAAGAAAATGGGTAAAATTAGTTTTAGAATATTCCACATTAATGGAACTTTTTAGAAACAGCAGTAGCAGCATCAAGAAATCGAGTTTTCAATCAATAATTAATAGTATTTCACTTTTGAATTGAAATATTGCCTGCACTTCTACCATAACACTGTAAACATTCAAACTTGTAAAAAAGCATGCTACACAGATTGTTTCCTGTTTAACTGACTCAAATGATATACCAGGAATTCAAGTGCTTTTAGTAAAAGTGTGACTAAGGATGAACAAATGCCTAATTACAATAATTACAAAAATACTAAAGTTTATCAAACATATTTATAATTTACATCCACTAACTAACTGCTCTGAAACAATTTCATTTTCAGAGTGGTAAATACTCAAAGCACTCCTTTAAATTTAAAATTTTGACTACTGATTTACTGTTGGCACACAAAAGGGCTCTAAAAATCGTCCCAGCAACACAAACATTAAAAGGTTTTTCATGCACCACTGAACATGCTCAGCCAACAAAGAACTAATAGGAAGAGTTCCTTGGAAAACCTTCACTTGTATAAATAAAATTCCCAATTTTTTGGCTCACGCATAAAATCTAGTTTCATAAAATCAGATGCATTACATGGGATGCCATGAGAACATGTGATATTAAAAGCATGATCCTTGGTATTGGATCATGGCTAGGTAGTTTTGATAAAACAGCTTTCTAAAACTGGGGGTACTGACATGGTAATTTCCAAATACAGGAAATTCACCCAAACTTTGTATGCTTTATACAAAAGAAAATATTTAGAGAGCTGACCTAAAAAATAAATGTTTCTGCGTTCAAGATTTAATTTCTACTTCAGGTTCTCTTCACTTTACTACTAAATTTCAAAAAATCTCTATGACACATTTTTACAGCAAATGTAATATAACAAATGTAATATACATCAGAAACAGAGCAATGTCTCCTTAGAACTTAGAACTTTAACTCAACTCCCTGGCTTCTATGCATGTGACTTGTTTATCTCGTGTCTGAGCCACTTGCTTTTGCTGCCTACTGTAATTTGGTTTCTTTTTTCCCATGGTATAACACAAAATGTGTAATAAGCTTCATTATGATGTTACCTCTTGGTAACTTGATTCCAGAGGATGGTGATGATGGAACCATTTTTTAATTGTGTTTTCTTTCAATGGTCCTATCAGTCCAGACTCCCTGTGGATCTTCGCTAGTGTAGTAGCATCTGGCACCATCTGTACCAATCCTAATCAGACAGAAAAGAGATTGCATGAAAAATCTTCAGCTTTAAAAAGATATGGAGACCATCAATGCATATGGCCTGCTGTTGGATCATTCCATGCAGAAAAAAAAGGCATAATTAGAAGCTTATAAATAACGAATGCAACAGAAAATACAGAGAAGCATTGTTTTTCTTTTGCTCTTTGGAAATGAAAAATAAAGGACACTCAGTAAAAGGTGGCAGTTCTGTGAATGAGAAATAAAACTACCAATAACAACACTGTGGATAAAGTGCCTCAAGGTACCAACAAGGTCAACAACTTATTGAGATTCAAAGTGGGTAAAATATGTACAAACTAAAAAAATATATGTACAAGCCAAAAAAAATTATAGAAAATAGAATTATATATTTATTATTAAATATAAAGTTACTTCAGATGTGTTTATTGTCTAGAAAGCTACACAAATTTTTCTGCAGTACATGATGCTGATCACACTTGGGAGAAAGGATACTAGATATGCAGAAATTAGTTTGATCCAGTATGTCATAAACTGGACTCTGAAGCACAGAGAGAAGCCAAGCTTTTTGCAATGCTTCACTTCAATCCTCTGTCTCTACTGCATGCACTTAATTCCATTTTTGGAACTGAGATCTGGCCTGCCAGCCTTCTGTCCCTGTCCCCATGTGTGGTCCCCTGGCATGCCACCCTTCAACTCTGCATTACAGGAAGGACTTTCTCTAACAACTTCAGTTGGTGAGAGGCTCCTCCCCGATACCATGTCTGGAAACCAACATTTTACCAGTGCTTTATTCACTTTTCACGTTTCTGTGAGAAGTGATTTCTGTGTTCCCATGGTCATGAAATTATCACCTTCTATTCCCTTGTGTGGACAAGGTGGCCTATGGAATAAGTCATTAGCTTAGGACCTGGAAAACCTGCATATATAAGTCTCCTTATGAAGGTGTCTTGCATGACCACAGGCATGTCACTTAGTCCTTTTATCCTTAATCATTAACTGTAAATAAATTATATTAACACTTCTGTAACTCATAAGAAAAGATGTCTGGAAAAACTGCGAGACACTGAGAAGTTTTCTGTGAGTATAATGCTGAAAGGAAGAGACTGTATGGCAGAGAATATTATTTGGAGACAATCCCTGTATCTTCCTTGGCAAAATTCAATTTTTTGGTATATGAAAGAGTCTATATAAAATCTTATGTTCAGGAATAGTATTCTTGTATTGTTTGCCTTTGAAGCAGAAGCTTTCAAGCTTTGACTCCCATCTCTACAAAGAAGGGAGGAGTCTTTTTCAGGTCACCATAACTACCTGCCATGTGCATGAACTCATCTGTATTTTCTCTTAGTTCCTTCAGATCACTCATCCTCTCCCATTTTCACTTTGTGGCTGAGAAAGCAATGATTTTTTTTTTCCTTTAGTTTTCTCTATTTTAATAGCTTTTGTACAGCATGTAATCTGGATACATCAGTCTTTTATTTGAGCAAGGATTATTTCCACTAAAAAATGTGGTCAGTAGAAAATAGCAAGCTTACTGCTGTCAGCAGATTTCTTTAGCAAGCAATTGGTATCCCTGCTACAGGTCTGCTAAAACAACAATAAAAAAGAGAAATAAAGCTTTCAGATGAGTCAGGCCTGCCCTAAGCAACATCAATCACAAGAGTAATATTTCAAAATCAACAGTGCAAAGCTGTCATCACATATCTACAGGTAGTTTCTGTAGCCACATGCATGGAGGCTCATTTGAGCATATATGCAGGACCACACTGGATTAAAACTTCAGTAGCTCTGGCAAATTTTCTCCAAAGCTCTCTTTTTAATATGTGAAGTTATTCTTAAGAATCTGGTGCCAGCTGACACTGTTGAGGCTTTTGGAGAATTCTAACCTAAGTTGCTACAAAATCCAATGAGTTCAGTTGTACTTCTGGAGAGGCAGAATATATAAATTAAAGTCAGCATTCAGGAGTAGGCAAGTACACAATTAAGGGCTCAAGAAGTTGAAAATCAGATCTTTTTTTTCTTTAAGTTGTTATATAGGTAAGACACTCATGAAAATAAAAGTTGAAGAGATGATTGTTGTATACTTCCATTTACATGAAATATGAATAATGTTATGCAGGTTCCTTTAATAATCTAAAACTGACCTTGTCCTTTCCCTGTAGATAAACACCTATAAATGATCATTTGCATATCCAGTCCCTCTTGGAGCCAGATGCCGTCCATCACTCGAATAATTTGCAGAACCAACATATCTTGACGTAGATCATCACCTATCTGTGAAAATTGCACATGAAATTTAGTTTTCTCTTTCAATACCAGAAAGAAATAACTTCCTATTTAATTTGGACTTTTTTTGCGTACCAAAATAGCTACATTCATTTTACACTAAATCCCTCTTGTTTTTCTTCAAAGCTGCTACTTATCTCTCTGTGTCAGAAGAGGACAGAATAGATGGGACACATAGGCAGGAACAGTTTTGGCAGCTACTGAGATGGTAACAAATGCTCTCTGATTAACTGTGGCCTTTCTGCTTATTATTCCTATGTAATTATCAGAGTTTGAAAATTTAATCCAGAGGTAGGATCCTAATTTAGTTACATTTTAAAGTCTACCTAATGCTAGACCCCTTTTTACAAATGGCAGCGTTTGTCTAACATTAAGCTGCAGAATTTGGTATTTTCAGGAGGCTGAAGGGGAATTTTACCATGAATTTACATTTTATCCACGACATGATTCATACTCAGTTTCAAGCAGTGATGCAGTGATGACCTGTCTCCCCATGGAGTTGGTCAGACAATAATCTCAGTGAAATGGGACTTTAATTGTAGGTACAAGAATTAATGAAGAGATTATTTTCTGCTGTGGCTGAGTAAATGGCTTGTGAAAACAACAGCACTGATTTTTTGTTTTCCCATCTCACTGTATGTAAAATATATGACTTTTACTAGTATGTAAAGTGCTTTATTTTTTCACTACATCTTTTTCATATAAACATTCCAATTTACAGACGTTTACTGCCATGAAACAAGTACTTGAAGAGACATAAAACTCATCTTAAAACCAAAATATCCAAATCTGTTTCACTTTCATTTAAAGGTAACATTGACCCCAAGCAACTCTTCTTAGTACCTAAACCTGCAAACAAATCTTATTCTCTCCACTTATCTTTCCTCACATATGCAGTCAGTAGACAATTTAGTACAATATCAGTGCTTATCATTTTATGCATGCATCATCTGTCACAAAGCAATGGAACTATAGTACAAGTAAAAGGTACTTTAACACAAGGGTTTGATGACAGGAGAAGGTGATTCTTAGATTAAATAGCATTAAGAACCAGGTTTCTAAATGCTCAGAAAACCTTAAAAATTGCTAGTCTCCCCTAACAGGCCTTGAGATTCATATTTCTGAGAATCACAGCTGCTCTAAAGGTCAATTTAAATCAAGGCAGCATAGAAATCGCTTTGTTTGTTTGTTCTTATTTATTTTGATCAATTTTTTAGACTTATAGTTTAGAAAATGATTCTGCAAAAGATCTAGGAATAATGCCATTGACAACACTGACAATTTTGTATCCATCAGCATTTTATGGACTTGTGTTCTTCTCTAAAACCAGTATCCACTCTTAGGGAAACTTCTGCTCTTTTGAAAGGGAACTGATTTTAAAACCCATTTCATTGTCTTTCTGTGTATGGACTCTGAAGCTTTTCTAGGTGACAACTGGAAAATAAACCAGAGATTATTTTCACAGGGTTTATTTTTGGAGTCAGTTCCTCCAAGAAACTCCTGTGAGATGGAGCTTCTCTGCTGTCTCCTCCACCTTGTGTTCCTCAGCCCATTCCCTCATGCTGGCTGACAAGAGTAGAATTAGTTCTGTGAGGCAAATGCAGCTTCTAACGCTCCACTGTTTTGATTTTTTAGAAATATATGGGCAAAGTTAATGGTTTCAGTCATTCTAAACTCTCTCTTCTCTGCAACTTGCCTTCTGACTTCAATGTAATAAATAAACTAGCTTTAAAATAAAAACTTTGTATTTCAGTCTGGTTGTCTTCACTAGGAAAAAAAATTGCAAGAAGTTGTTTGATTCTCTGCTGACCAAAAAGGTGACACTTCAGTGTACTGCCTCCATTAAAAGTTCTAATGTCAAAAATAACAGGGATAAGTGAGCACCAAAGCCAAATCAGCTATTCTGAGGCTCAAGGTTTAAAACACAAATTAGGTGAATTTTAAGTCATCATTTTCCATACCAAGGAACATGAGGAATAAAGGAAGAACATACCTTAAAAATAACATTGATATTTCCACTTGGAGCACTCGCGTTAACAAAGGAGATTTTTAATGGAAAAGCATTGGATGTAAAATATGAACATGACTTCAGGGGAAAACAAGATGAGAGAGAAGAACAAGGTCACATACACAAAACATCAGACCAAAACAATACCACTGAAAAAGATACCATCTTTAAATACTGTTCATAGCAATGATAACAAAAAATAAATAATTCTTGATATTACTGACTGTTTAACTGAGTCTGAAAAATGACACAGACAATGTTTCAATTCCATACCAGACAATAAGAATGGATAATATTTTCTACACTAATTGTTTTTCATTTTCACCCAGGCCTGCTAACGATAAGTTTTGGCTGGAACTGAGTGGGCAAAGTGTGTAAGACTGATCTAATGAGAATCTGCAAAGCATTGAAAGCCTTGGGTCCTATTATTTTCTACAAAACCACCCCTGCCCAATCAGACAATCTTTATGGAAGCAAAGAACCTGCAAATTTCTTTGGCAACCTCACTCTGGGTGATGCTACAGGAAATTCCGAAAATCATGATCTATTTTATGTGGAATTCATCTTAATTGAACATAAACTCTGTCTTCTCATGCTCTACAGCTCCTTCCACCAGAAGACCTCAAAGGGCTTCAAAAAGCATTAATGAGCCAAGCACTGCAAATCCTGTGTGAGTTAGGGTGGCATTATTATCCTCATTAAAAAAAGGGAGTGTGGGGGGGGGAAACCCACTGAAAAACAACCAAAACCAATGGTAAATGAATGGCCTGGTTTCTAGAAATAATGAGTGCCCCACAAGAGCTACTGCTGCCCTTACAGGGTGGAGCGTAATGGAGGCTAATCTGAACAAAAGCCCTACCAGACGCAGCTGTCTCTTGCTTTTCATCTAAACATCTTAAAGCATGGTACAAGCATACAAATATTGTCTTAGCCACATCAAACCTCTGCAAAGTGCAAGAGCCATTACCAGTGATGAAATCCCAACCCCCTATGGAATTCTGAATGTCTCAGTAAGTGCTTGAAAGGTTACTGTGAGATAACGCATCACTGATAGAGCTGGGAGCAGTGCTTGCTCCTGGTAAAATCAATAGATGACACCAAAATGAATTAAATTTAGGTAATTATAAGCACTTAAAAGTTCTAATTTGCATGATTATACTGACGTACAGTTCAATCAAGAAGCTGGATGTATTTATAGAAAGATAATAGCCTATAATGATATAAGAAAAATGGAAAAAAAAAATCTCTTCAGATACTTACATTTAAACATTTTTGTATCTGTCCAGCCAAGCTGGAACAGTATAAATAGCATGACTTTATGGTGAGAAACCTTCCCATTAGTCATTTCCAAAAAGTCTGAAAGCAGGGAGAAGCAGCAGGCTTCACATTTTTCTGACTTATCTCATACACAATTGGCCCAAGCCTGTGGGGTGCTGGAAGACCTCAGTTCTCAGCCAGATCAAGGCTGAATAGCAATTACTTGGAGAAACACAGGTCAAAGACAATTGAAAGGATCAGCACCTCTTAGACTCAGGTCCACTATAGATAATGAACCAGAGAACAAAAATAGAGCACAAATTGCTGTAATGAGACAGCTATAATTGGTAATATATATGGGTGTTCAGGTTTGTTTTTTAATTGCTGTTGGACATATTTTCCTTCTCCAGAGATGGAACAGGTTATTTCTGGCATAATGTTGTTTATGAAAAGATTTCTGAACAAAGAATAACTGACTCTTAGTACTGTGGTCAAAGTAAAGTCAAGTATCACTAAAGAGCATTGTTGTTCCCTTTACTGTTAAGTAATTTTTAATAGGGGTTATAGACACAGGTAAGTTAGCATGAATATTTAATATTTTAGTAATTCTGAGCAAGTCCCAGCTCAGCAAACAGGCGCCTTACTCTAGACCTTTAGCTGCTCCCATACATGACAGGGGAGAGTTTTAGATGAGAAAAAATCTGACACCAAGAGCTACCTATTCAGGCAGGATGTTAACCAGGTCTCATTTTCAGGGAAGCCAAGTGTCCTTGCCAATCCCAACACCACAGCAGGGCAACTGAGCTGCGAATGGGCTACTCAGAGTCTGAAATCTCTGGTGCCTCTGTTGTGTAACGTGTGACATACATGCAGCACCAACCCCACCAGCCCCTTCACCTCTGCCTTAAACAAAACCCTCCAATTTAAAGAGGATTAAGCTGATATCAGTTTACCACCTGATTTATGCTTATTCTCAGTAACAACACATTTCCCAGTCATGCAGGCCCTCCCTCTCCCCTTTATACTAAAAAATAAAATTAAAAATACAATCCATCACACAAGATAGACTTACATCTGCCTCTATGCCTCGGACGACAAGTGCAGGATTCAGGGGAAGCCGACAAACCTTTACCTCCTGGAAGAACTGCTGAAGTCTGTCGAGTTCCGCCTCTAACACCTCCTGCAACATGTGAAACATTATGGTGACACAAAAGAACGCAACACCAGCTTTTAAGCTGTTGACTGGCTTTCTGTATTTTAAACAAGCAGTACAATTTCTGGAGCCAGCAGCGCCCCTGTGACCTTATAACAGCTAATGAGGTCACACTGACATGCAGTTCTTAAAAATAAGAACTATGATTTTACTCCACATTTATGCTTTCGCAGCCTAGATGCACAAGGTGCTCATGGTGACGTGTAGGTTTAGATGGAGACAGAATATTTACAAGAGCATCTAGTGACAGGACAAGTAGAAATGGCTTCAAACGGAAAGAGGGTAGGTTTAGATTAGATATTGGGAGAAAATTCTTTACTGTGAAGGTGGTGAGGCACTGGAACAGATTGCCCAGAGAAGCTGTGGGTGCCCCATCCCTGGGAGACCAGGTTGGATGGGGCTTTGAGCAATCTACTCCAGTGAAAGGTGTCCCTGCCCATGGCAGGGGGGTTGGAATGAGGTGATCTTTAAGGTCCCTTCCAACCAAAATGGTTCTATGATTCAATAACCTTTGTTAGCAGCCAATTAGCCTTGTATTGCTCTGCTGCATCTCATGGGTTTTTTTGCCTTGTCCAAGAACTTCACAGTTTGTCCCTAGTTGTCTCAACACTGTGATCTCCTTTGCCTAACTCTGCGTGTTAACTGCAGGGTTTGGGTACTTCTCAGAATCACAGTAACTGCAGCCTTGAGATTAAACCCTTAAATCTGAATTATGCATCAGTAATGTATAATGTATTAACACTATTTCTCTTTCTTTACATGGATTTTCCTTTCGCAAATATTTTTTCCTTTTAACTTCCTTGTTTGCTTTGGTGTTCTCAGTCACAACACTGAGAGTTTTCTGAAAAATCCTTTGAAAATCTTTGAATCCTTAACAAGGCAAAAAGATTCATGATATCTTTCATGACAACCAGCAGCGGAAAGTATATTTTTATTTTGCTTTCTGCTCTGCCTTGCTGAGATTTCAGTAAGAAGCAGTTTTACACATCAGGTAAGTAACAACAGCTGTCTTAGAAAATTAACAGTTTTGAACTGAAAATGTACTTACGCAATATAAAAGCTGCAACTGCTGGAGAAGACAACCACAAGTTTCTACTGCCAGGAATGTACCTCTGCAGATATGTGTTCAATATTCATGGCTAAATGTTACATTTGAGATATTAAGTATTTTCCACTGTGGCTGCCTTTGTTGAGAAATGACAATGTGTCCAGCCTGTCAAGGACAACTCTTAGCAAAGCTTTCAAGAAATGCTGCAGCTCCACAGGAGTCAAATATATTGCAATGAGGTGGTGAATGCGAGCATTCATCTCGGGAAAATGTTAATCAGCTTTGTTGCCATTACTTCTGGACACCTCCAAGTCTGGTTAAGCAACCACTGATGAAGCAATTTGAATCACTTAAAAGATCTGGTAACCTGAATACTAATAGTGATGAGGGCTGTCCCATTAAATATCTATGTTCTACTTGTTTTCAGAACAGCAAAAACTTTTACAAAGTTTTGTCAAATTTGGTTTATTTATGTAAAGGGCATTAAAGGAAACAGGTGCCACTCTAGAAAAATTACCTGAAGAAATTTAGATGAAAGGGGCAGTACTTTTTAACAAACCTTTCTTTTTGGGTCACTGGCAGCTTTCACTTTTGTGGCAATGTCTTCCAGAATTCTGATGAGTTTTTCTTCCTTAGAAAACTCATTGTTCAGGGTTTGTCCAGCACAGAATTGGACAGCAGCCAGCAGTTTCTTATACCAGATTTTGAAATGCACTTCATTCTGTGCGTTCTTCAACAGCCTGAAGGAAGGAGGGGAAAAAACATCTGTGTATCAAAAACTGATTATTATTTTATATCACTTCTAGCAGGAACAATAAATGGACTCCAGACTAATCTATGTCTGGTGACTTTGGGCAGCAGAGAAAGAAAAAAAATGGTTTTTTGTACACAGCACTCAAGCCCCAATTCATAACTAATGAGATTCCAAGAGTGTTAAATAAACAGGAACCTGCCATTTCTTATTGCTATACACAGTGCAGAGCCTGTAGGGCTTCTTATTTCTGCAAGAAAAGTTCACAAAGTGAAATGAAGTTGTATTTTTGAAGTCCAGTCTTAAATATATATGCCCTAAAGCTTGTCAGGAATTGGGATTTTTTTAATTGCCTTAAAACATTGCTCCTGTAGTGAGCTGTGCAAGCCTCCTGCCAAGGGATTGAAGATGAGGCTGAGGGCAGGAGGCCATAGCCCACAAATGTTTGATTTGTGGAGGCCCAAGGGGCGATTCTCTGGGTGTGTGATGCTCCTCTAGGTGTGTGATGCCCATCTAAAGGAGGCCAGTGGCACTCTCTGGGTGTGTGGTGTTTATCTCCTACGGGCTGTGTCAAAGGAGACCCCCATGTGCACACACCCACCACCCTCCCAGAGAAGGCCTCGCTCTTAGCAGGGGCATCCCCACAAGCCCAAAGTGACTTTGCAAAACACCAACACCTCCAGCTCTCTTTTGCAGTTGTGCAAAACCAGCACAACTGTGCAAAACAGCCCCCCTCACACATGGGAGAGACACCAGGAGGGTTTCTGAGAGTATATAAACCTATAGGACTTTATGTTCCATGGGTTTATTTCCCCCCACCACTCCCCAATGGACCAAGACACCAGCGAAGAGCAACTACAACACAGTTTGGCAAAGACCTCTGAGTGGTGACTGGTGACTATAAACACACACTTTTGTTCTTTCTTTATGTAACTATCATTCTCTTTTTCTCTCCCTTTTCCCTTACACATTTTCTTGGCAGATATCTTTATGCTTTTTTATTACTATATTACTATATATTATAACAATCAAAATGGCTACATACCTGTTTTCCTTTTCAACCATGTTGTTCTAAAACTAAATCATATATCTATATCTAATCTATATACCTATATATATATATATCTGTAAACACTGATCATCTAGTATCAATTTACTTTAATTCACTGCAAGGGATTTATTAGCAAAAGCAAAAGTTACTTCTACCTTGCTGGACAGGTCGTAACAAATCTATTCTTTTTCTTCCCTCTTGCCAGTACATTTACACAAGCAAGCACATCTTTCAGCTGGGAGGTGCATTTAAAGTCTGTTTTAGTCTCAGATGTATCATCAGTTCTAGAAATTTTCACTACTTAAAGCTGAGGAGACATTTCTGACATTGGCTATATGGCTAAAAAGAGTGAAATGAGTCCATTTTATTCCTTTCTTTGCTGGTAAGTGTTGGTCTAAAGCAAAAACTCAGCTTTTAGTTCTACTGAATCCTGTAAAAGCTTTGGAACTGAAGTTACTGCCAACATAAAAGCCAGAAATAAAACCAAAAATATACTTCTAAAAGTAATTTTCACCATGCAGTCTTCTCTAATTACACATTCATTTGGGTCAGGAAAGCTGTGGTGTTTAGAGAGTTTTTTAGTTAATTGAATTAATCACTGGGAATTTTTTTCCCAGTTTTGTACACTTTGATTTATTTTTGTAAGTGTAGATGGAGTCACAAGGTCTTTATTGCTACTAACATCCTGCCCATCGCCTGGGATTTTCCTTTGCCTGATGACTGATAAACTGCTCTTTGCTTTCATATGAACTTTCCTCCCCCACCCTCACTTCATCCTTAAGAACATCTCAAACCTCAAATTCCTTAAAAATGTCTCAATCTCACTGCAGTTTCCCTCACCTGATGAGGCTACTCAAACCTAACAAATAAGGCTAGTTTTCACAGGACAGGAAATCAGAGAAGCTGTTGACTTTCAAGGCACATCACATAAGAATATGTCACATAACAAAAAGCAAGAAGAAGATATGATATAAAGCACCGATATTTAAGGGTAAAAAGACATAATTCCTATAGACATTTCAACCCCCTCAAGTCATATACAAAGCATCACAATATTGCTACTGTGGCACATGCCTCTTTTGGTGATGAGGGATTCTTGTCATCTCTTATAAGGCAATGATTCTTCTAGGTCCTCTTTTCCTATATAATTCAATGCAGAACAATATCACCTACTGATTTCTGAAAAGCCTTTTGAGCTATAAAAAAATCCCTGAACTTCTAAGGACTTGAAAATCTTAAAAAGAATGTGTGGTGTTTCCATCAGAAATGCCTAGACATGAAAGGGAAGCGATACGAGAAGTTTATCATCAGCACTCTCTGGAGGAGTCTGAAATCACATTTTTGTCTGTAGACTAGTAAAAACAAATAATTACTTTTTGGATCAGAAAGAAATACAAGTTGTCATTGCAATGCCTATTGGAAGGCAAACCCCAGCACACAGAGGTAGGTTTATTCTTTTCCTGAACCCTTCACAAACTGAAGAAGGCTGAAAGGACACACAAGGGATGGCAGTGGATAAACAAATTCTTTCATATTTCAGTGAAAGTAAGTCCAAAATTAAACAGGATGGGATTCATTTGCTTAAATGTAGATAGCTCATGCCATTTTAGATATCTTAGGATATCCTACTTGGCCTCCAGCTGCTGTTTTGGAAGCGTATGGGAATATCTAGAGGGAATATCTCATGTATGCCACTCCCATGCAGATGTCTCAGATTCCCTATGCTGGCTAAAACAGCTAATGTTTAAGGTACTGAATCACACTCTGCAGTGGTCTTTTAGCTCAGTTGTAGGCAAACAAGGTGATTCAAAATAAAAACATACTCTGTCCACTTCAGCATCAAGTTAGAAAGAGGTCTGATCTTTTTAAACAAAAGCATCACTGGCAGACTCCAACCTGTCACATGGGAATTTTAGTCTACCAAAGCAAAGCCCAGCTCTGCCTCAGTCCAGCTAAACAGCTTGTATTTCTCTTGGCACACAGGCAGAATGAACTTGTTCAGTTTTGCCCTGAAAAGACAAGTGCACTTAAGAAAAGACATCACTGTAATATGTTGGTGCAGAACCTTCTGTCTGCACTTAGGCTTGCACTGGAATCAGCTTCTGAACATCTAAATCATATTCATTCAAATAGTCCATTTCTAACAGTACATATTTAGGGATACAGAAAGGCTGCTTTTTCATGTTTGAGATGTCCCTTTAATCCTCTCAGATATAGAGAACATTAAACCAGCTTTTTTTCCCCCTAAAATGAAAGGCTTAGGATTTCACATACAGGAAGCAAAATAGCAAAACTAAAACGGTTTACTATTTTAAACAAAGCTACTCCCTGCATAACTCAGATCAACTTAAAAGACCCATTTTTTGATTATTCCTCTGGCTGAGCATTCACAGAAAATAAGCTTGCATACACATGTATGATATAAAGATTTCTTTTCGACCTAAGATTACAGTCCATATTCAGAGAGCTTATGCATAAGGTGTACATGAGGATAGAGGACATATGGAGTCTGAATCCTCTCACATGTGATTTTGGAGTCCAGTCCAGGGGGAAAATTGAGGCAGTCATCATGATCTCACTGGTAAAATCCATTTCCATGCCCAACACACACTCCACAGCTTGAACACACATGTCACCTTTTGACAGTACATGAGCTTCCCCAGCAGCCCCATGAGGGACTGAGGCACAGGCAGCACAGCTTCCTTCTCCCTGCCCACTGAGGTAGGTGTGTTTCTAAAAGCCTGCCGACCTTAATTTGCAAATTGATTTGAATTGACTGGGTCTGAATTTTATATTCTTTATACAAAAACAGTCCCAAAGAGGATACAAAGGACAGCTTTTAATGTGATGACTCATTGTATGATTTGCTAAAATGTTTATTCAACAAATGAACACATGTTGCTGTGTAATTCTGTCTTTCCAGTTTCCTGGTGCGCACATCTTCACCCTGCCAGTGTGAGAACTCAGTGGAGATAGGAAAGGCTGCAGCTTCTGAGATTGCAGGATGGAGAAATGCTCAAGACAGTAATGAAATTTTCAAGTTAGAACAGGATGCCTAGCTGTGACAGAGGAAGACAAAAATTGGAATGATTTAAAACTCAAGGCTGCCAGTGAAGAAGCCAAAAAGGTTGTTTTTTTCCTCCCAATTTCCACAGGATTCTGCAAGACAGAACTCAATATAAAAGCCTGGCTTTATGCCAGGCCTAGACAGAGGATCTTGCTCCTAAAAACAGAGAGGTTTCCTTACTCTTCAGGGTTCTCCCATTTGGGACAAACCCCCTCATTCTTAGCAAGACCAGGGGAATTCAGATACTGTTCCAAGGTCACTTTTGTAAATAGCACAGGAGAAATCTGACCTAAAATTTAGAAAGGAAGCAAACTAGACTGCCTCTGCCTAGCAGCAGTCAGGGGGTCCAAGTCAAATATTGGGGTGCCCTGAAAGATGCCCCCAACTGCTGCAAGCAGCTGCTTCTCCCCCTTTCTGCATGCACCTGCTCCATCCTGCAAGGGGGCTTCAATCCCATTTTCTGGCACTCACAGCTGCAGAAAAACGTGTGTGTTTTCTGGGTACAGAAACACAAGTGTGTTTGCTGGAGAGATTTTTGCCACAGGGAAGAAGGAAAGGTGGGACTGAATCAGGCTGAGTTGGCTGCTGTGTCAGAGGAGGAGAAACAGGGCTGAACCCAGCCTGTTAGAGGAAAAGGAAATTAAGAAAAAAAAGGAGGAAAAAAAAGGACTGAGATTGGATGGATCTTGGTAGCAAAACAGGTGAGCTGGCCTCATTCTCCTTCTGTGATGCTGGAAGACAGGGAGGCTGACAGAGTCTGCTCTGAGTTGGATTTGGCAGACAAATGAAAGAGTGAGGCAGCTCAGACAACTCTGCTGCTTGAACATCTGTTCCTTGTCTCCTTCAGAAAGGGGAGCAGGGTGAACCAGAGAGCGATGCCTGACACGACAGATTAGCTCACAGGTAGCCTGTTAAACCACGCTGCAGCAAAACCAAACCAAACCAAACCAAGAAAAGGCCGGGGTTTCCAGTATATTATTGCAGGTTTAGCACCAACCTACTATGAAAGTGAGAAGCACAGTTTGACTGAGTTTTTTTACACATGGTAAGTGTGTACTGGGTCGGTAGTGACCCCAGTTAATGTTTCCAAGCGATTTATTACACAAAAGCTGTGCCTACCAGCACACACACTTTGCTTGACGTGTTTTGAATTCAGAGACAGACTATGAAAATAAGGTGCCTTAGGGTTATAGGGCTGAGGTACTTCCTGTTGTTGGTCAATCTTTGAAAACCTGACCAAGGATGTCAATATGCTTTGTTCTGAAGTTATATTTCATGTTTGTTTTCTGTTTTGCTAAGCTGGAGGCAAGACAAGTCACAGAAGGAGAAAACAGCAGTGCAAGACTGCTGCTCATTATGGCAATAATTGCTTAAAAATCATTCTCCACAGCCCTTCGTATCAAAGATTAGCACACAAAAACACTTCTTTCCCACTGTACAGTTTCCATGTCTGAGGTTGCCATCTGTCTTGATTATCCTTAAACATCCTGCAAAACTCCTAAGCTGTCCTTTGTGCTTTATTGTGCCACGGAGCTATGGCACATGCCTGAAGAATATAACTGATTTCATTCTCAACTCCTTGACAAAAACATATTACTGTTTGCATTCTTAAACAGGAGAATAAGTAACAGGGTTGGTTTGCCAGGGGGATTGCATTTGGGCTGTGCAGCTCCCCCAGCAAGTGATTCACAGACACATGGATGACAGAGATGACAAAAATGTGCAGCTGAAGATGACTCTACCTGGTCATGAGGATGAGCAGGGAACTGCTGCTATTAATTAAAAAAATTAATAGTTGTGAATAAAACCTTAGTTTTCTAATTTTATCTCCCCAGGATTACACTGGACAAGGTTTTTACTTCCCTGGCAGCGATAATGGGAATAACCCCTTTGACAGAGATATCATCATAGTAAGTTCTGCACAAACACTGGACTCCAACAACTCCCACGTTCTAACAAGTACCTCTCATCCTCCACCCCCTGCAACTCTCCTTACTCCTCTGCAGAATACAGCCAAGTCTGCAGAACTTGTCTTTTCAAGTCTTTATCACTTGCCAGCTGGTCTGGTCAGGTACAGCCTCTTTAGACACAGCCAAACTCTAAGCCAGCAGAGTGCCAAGCTGGCAAATATGACTGTGGCTTTTCTGGTCTCTTTGCCAGTGCCTAGGATGGATGACTGAACTTGCTGAAGCCCCCAGGAACGTGTCTGTAGGATGGCAGCTATTGCTTCAGTGAACTGAAAGAACAACTCACACTTGTTGCAATTTAATCTCTATTCCCAGCCTCCGTCACGGCCTTGGTGAGACACTGCCCATTTTGGGACAGAAAAATTTAATTGAACTAAGCTTGCTGGAAAGCCTTACAGCAGCTCTGTTCTCACAGTCCTTTGTTATCCAAGAAAAACATACAGGCTATCTCTGTCAAATTCCTTTCAAAAACCAGATACAGGATAATGCCTCTGTTTTTAAACTAACCTCAAATTCCAGAAAGGTGTGATTTATGTACTCTAAGTCATAAAGGAGAAAACAGAAAACAGCATCACCATTCTGGGTGGACCTATTGGGGCATGCCAGCCAATAAAACAACAGATATAAAAACAAACTAACAACTGAGAAGCACAAAACACCTGACACACAATATCTGCAGGGGAGAATGGGGAGCAAAGTCAATTAGACAGGAGTTACTGTACACCAAAGATGGAAGGGACATTGCCATTCTCCCAAGTGACTTGTGCAATACCGAGTATTTTCCAACATTTTAGGGAAACACTGCAAGACCATCAACTTGCCTGGAAGGATGAAGGCTGAACTTCCTTTGCTCTGCCTTTCTTTCACCAAGTACAAAGCCAACAGAAAGGGAGAGGCACAAGAGGACTAGCAAAACTATGACCAACCTGCTGATCTTCCATCTTTCTTTCTGTTCTACAACAAGAAGAGAGTGAGTGTTTATGTTCCTTGAGCAAGCTGAGTGAAGCGTGGTACAATATTTTCTCTGAATCTTTCTAACCAAGTCAGTCTCCAGGATGGAAGAACAGCAGCTGTTCCATAACTTGCAGCACCTGTCCACTTTTGGCTCTTCACACTTCTCGCATAAGAAACCTGCAGTCAGTTCCACATGCTGCTTCTCATATAATAGAGCTGCTTTTATAGACTCATTTTTCAAAGCATTGCCCTTGAATGGAAAATATCTCTGCTTAAAGTGAAATTTTGTTTTAACATACCATGTGATTAATTTCCTTTCATTTTTCTGATTTTTCTTTTAACAACATAACTTAAAACAGACGTCTACCACACTGATCTCTCTTAGACAAAAAGTACGGTTGCAGACTTATTATAAAGTCTGCTGGTTAGGCTGGAGAAACACAAGATCTTTATGAACAATGCAAAAAAATTTGCTTTCAACAAATCACTTGATTCAGTAGATTCAATCAACACAGGCCCTCCCACTCCCACTGAATGCCTTAACTGTGGAATGCATGTCCCCCTGATCACAAAAAATTAGGAGATCAGTGAAAACAAAGGCTGTGCTACACTATGCAAGGAAGTTGCCAAACCCTGCTGAGGTTGCCTAGCAGAAAAATGTTTTATTTGATGCATAATATAGTTAGTTGCACACACATCTGCACTGAGAAAATTAACCCCAGATAAAACTGGTTTTGTCCCGAGAAGAAATCTTGAAACTGAAAGGAAACAAACCTTGAAAATTAACTGTATCAAGAATTAATAGGAAAGTATAGTAGTGTACAGATACCACTATCAGATATGGATGCCACTTGGTCTAAGGTCTACTAAGCAAGAAATGATCATCCCCATAACATGCCTTCTCCAATTTGTCCTTTACTGCTCCATTTTGAAAATTGGGTGGAATCTGCAAGCAGCAAAGGATTAAATTTATTAACATACTATCACAAACACAAAAAAATACCTGCAGCACAATACCAACATAACAAAAGTAGTGGTTGTTTCCGACAACAGTGCTCTCTGAGTGACCATTCATGATCCACCAAAGATCCCATCCCTGTAAAGCATCAATCCAAAGCTACAGAAATGAAAACTCTTCATCCTGAAGTGACATTAATACCAAGAGTGACTTAAGCTCCAGCTTAAAGTTGTAAGTCTTTTTTCAACTATTAATAGAAAAAGCACCACTGCCTCAGTAATGAGAATGATTAAACCTCCCCTGTGAAAAGAGTATTCAGAATTTAAAAAAAAAAAAAAGATGTTTAATAGAGGTATTGCATTTAATATCTGCATGAAGATTATCAAAGGGATACTATTATTTTGCATTCAATGAGAAACTTGGCACTCTAGTCTGGCACTAATTTTGAAAAGTCTAGTTCCATCTTTGCCAGCACTTTCTTCACGTGACTAGGCACGTCCCCATCAGCACTTTTCCCAAAATTGCAGTTTTTCTCCTCAAAACAAATGTTCCATTGTTTTCAGAATTTCACACAGTATCTTACACCAGAATCAGCAAGCCTGAAAGCTCCCAACAATCTATCCTTGTAATAGTTTAGAGTAAATTCATGCATAGGAACTAAAATGTGCCATTCATTCCAGGCATAACAGAAATTGTTGTGTTCTTCCCAGTGGGTAACTGCATTGGAAGCTAGCAATGAATGGGATTAGATGGGATAATCACCACTAAAATAAGCAGACCCAGTGGCTTTATTGGGATGCTGTCCAATATGCCAGCAATTAATTGAATACAGGAGGTGACTAAGCTACTCTACTTTCAAACCATATAAATAAAATGCAAAATTAATTCAGACTGAAGGAGCCCACTGGAGCCAATGAACTTGCTAAGCTTTCTACTCTTTCTGCATTTAGGCCACAGTTATCGCAGCAATACACTGAGGAGAAACTGAAAATGCATTTCTTCATCTGCCTATTGTTTGTGTAGTTTGTGTCTACCAAAAGGAGCTTTGGATAGCATCTGTGGTTCCCATTAGCTTCACAGCTGGAACAAAAAATCCCTCATGACACTATAAACCAAAATGTATGTCACAGAACTAATTCTGAATGGTTCTGCACTGGACAATACACTTTGTTTAACTTCACTTTGGTTTTTTGCTTGCTTGGGTTTTTTCTTTGTTTTTATTGTTGGGTTTGTTTTTTGTTGTTGGTTTGTTTTTCCTTTTTTTATTGTTATTATTTTTTAATTGTGGTGGTTTTAGCTGGGGTGGAGTTTATTTTCTTCACAGTAGCTGGTATGGAACTGTGTTTTGGATTTGGGCTGTGAACTGTTGATAAGTCAGAGAGGTTTTAGATATTGCTGAGCAGCGTTTGAAGTAGCTGGGTCTTTTTTGTTTCTCATTCCACCCCACCCCACCAGTGAGTGGGCTGGGGGTGCACAAACAGTTAGAAGGGGGCACAGCTGGAACAGCTGACTACAACTGACCAAAGGGATATCCCATGTCATATGGCATCACCCTCAGCACGTAAAGCTGGGGAAGAAGCAGAAAAGGGGGAACGCTGGGAGTGATGGTGTTTGCCCAAGTCACTATTATGTGTGATGGAGCTCTGCTCTCCTGGAGATGGCTGAGCCCTTGCCTGCCCATGGGTCATGGGGAATGAATTCCTTGTTTTGCTTTGCTTGTGCATGAGAGTTTTACTTTACCTCTTAAACTGCCTTTATCTCAGCACAAGAGTTTTGTCACTTCTCCAATTCTCTCCCTCATGCCACTGCAGGGGACAGTGAGTGAGTGGCTGTGTGGGGCTTGGTTGCCATCTGGGGTTAAACCATGACATTAATATACTAATACTGAAATAGCTTCAGGGAGAAAACTAAAATTGTCTTTCTACAAGGTCATTAAGGCCTTTGGCTGCTCATATCAGGAGCAGTCCCAGATTTTATTCATACATTCTGAGCCAGATCTGTACTTTATAATCCTAGAGTTTTCAGATTACTATTTTTACGGCTCTGGTCATGGGGAAGGAAGGGTTTGGTTTTGGGGGGTGGAAAATACGATGAGACAGTGACATTGTTTTTCAAACACTGTGTCATTCAAAAGAACTTGCTCTGCAGAGCTGTTAATTTTCCTTTTTGCTCTGCACTGAGTTACAAGAATTTGCTTTGCTTAACAACATCTACATTCAAAGCTGTTATCTTTCAAATAGAGTCTCAGATTTTTACATCTCAGTGCTCAGATGTCAACAGCAGCGGAAGGAGGTATGAGATTTGATACATTTCAGATACATGGGGAGTCAATGTTTCTTTTACAAGGGCAGCATCCCTTCTACCTTTCTAGAAGAACGTGTCTGTAGATCCATTGTGTTTTAAACACAGGTAATACAGATACAACAAGAACTGATCCCACATTACTTCCTGACATGTCAGTCTCTTCTGGATCTTTACTTTCATCACTGCTCTAGCTAGCAGCCCGGCTCTTATTTTCCCAATATCTAACAAAGGGAACTTTATTCAGATCACTGCCTACACAGGAACAGTGAGGAAAAATGAGCCTCAGCAGGTACTGCTATAAGTGTTTCAGCAATGATGGTACCTCAGTGTAATTACAAGACTGCAAAATGCTGCTTCCAGTAGTCCTCTCATATTTGACATAGTATTCTTTCTGTAAGATGTCAAGTCTTCTTTTTCTGTCAATTTTGTGGCATTTCAGCGCTGCACAACAACAAAGGGTGAACAGATCAGACCATCAGATCACAGCAACGTGTTAACTCTGTGCATGTGTGTATGTGACTCTGTCAATACAGTAACTTTGAGAGAACCTTCATAGCTCAGAGTGTCATCATGAAGGCATTCAGTCCTTTACACTTCAAAAATAACTAGCAAAATTCATTTGTTTTCAGAAAATAGAAGAGAGAAAATCAGACTTTTCAAGGGGGAGTCTCTACAGTCTCTGGAGTCCAAATAACACTTTTTCATCTTTTCATGATTCTGACTTTTAAGGGAGAAATATTGTCAGACTACAGCTCTCCGTATGCATAAGGCTACCCTGAAATCTTCTTCAAACAAGATGGTATCTACCATGTTTTAATTTAATTAAAACAGAGGGGACCATGAAAGATGGTTCTTGTCAGCTATTCCTGTCAGTGGCCGAAAAACAAGCATTTACATTGTAAAGAAGAAGGTTTCTATCTTCATACCCCTTTCTTTTCAGGCCTCCTTTATTTTTTCTACTCTGGTTTTATTTATCATCCTCTTTTCTTGGTCTTTATTAATTTTTCACACTTAGTAATAATATCTCTTGCAAAGGTAGGAGAGCAGAGCAGAGAAGGAAATATCTTTAGATTTATCTTTCTTAAATACTGTTCTGGTTCTGATCTTCCTTCCATTTCATTGCTTTATTGCCACCAAACATTGGCTTTGTAAAAAGAGAAGTGGGAATTTGAAGTTAAGCTCATGTACCAGGGAAAGCTTGCTGTAAGATATTAGTAAGAGAAAATTGGCCCAAGGGTATTTCCCTAGTCGACAGCTGGCCTAGTTACCATGGAAAACAGAAGAGCTGGAGGGCAGGAACAGTAGGAAAGTGAGGCACAGACTTATGTGAAATTAGACTGACTTAGTTTGCAGAGGCTTGCTGAAATTTATCTCCTACTTCAGACAGCTTGTTGCTCTTTCATTGCTGGAAAGCAGACATTAAGTTTCATCAAGGTTTACAAGTCCATCTTAGCTCTGCTGAGACACATTCAACTGCGGGACCAGGTCTGAACAAACTCCTGAATAAAATAAAATCCCTTTTAATGAACCCCTAACCAAGAAGGTATTACTTGTTAAGCTTTTACCAAGGAAATCTTACATCATTTTCTTCAGATCAAACTGTATAGTCTTGGGGTTAAAATCCATAGATTTTAATGTCCAAAGAAATTAAGGTAAGTATAAGAATGAAAATCCATCTTGATCTCCTGAATTTTACCCGATGAGTAACCTTGGTAAAATTATTTTATTTTTTATATGTTTTTGTTTTCTCTCTCAAACATGGAAGGGATTATTTCTCATGGCCATTCTCATAGGATGCTGTGTTTGTTTATAAGCTGCTCTTATGCCACAGAGGTAAATGCCATGGCAAATAGGTCCTTTTAATAACACTGCCACCTCCTTCCCATGTGGTGCTCATATAGCCAGCATTTTTCAATCATATGGGAGAAAATAACAGCCCCAGGCATTTTTTTGCTCATGAGAAAAGCAGAATTAAGATTCAGTTGTTGTGATGAAATGTTCAGCTCTGGCTCCAAGATTCACAATCACATTTGTGAAAGTATTATTGCAGTAAGCAGATGTCATATTTCCATATGTCCTGAGTCAGGTAAAGAGTAAAGCAAGCTCTCCAGGGGCAGTAACTGCATTGGCAGAATAAATATAGATCAGCCATCTGACACAAAATGCTGCTGGGACTTTGAAACTCACTGGCTCTGCTATAGGCATCCTTCTTGCACTCAAAGTGCTGTCCTCATGCTCATTCCATGAGAGGATGCAGCTAGATTGTGGACTGAGGCAGAAATCCGAACTTTCCTCCCCTCTCCCACCACATATATACGCTCTGTAAATATCCCTGAATCAACCACATTTCTTCTTAGATGTATACTCTGCTGACTGACCACAAATATGTGCTTGCCAAAAATTAATATGGATAAGAGCTATGTTTTCTCTAACAGCAAAGCACTGGCAATACTCACAGGGTGGCAGCCATGGTGAGCCTTACAGAGCCCAGCAAATTACTGTTTAAACCACCTTTAAATTGCTGTTTTAAAAACTCCTGGTTATAAAGGAGGGCAACAGCTGAAGACAGCTTGTGTCAGCTTTAAACTGATGAAAAAAAACTGTATTAAAAAGAGGCAGTTCTTCAAACGACTTTCCATTTTCATACCATGACGAAGCAATGTCCTTCTGAGCAACACGCAGAACAAAGCACCGACAACTCAAGAATATCTGCCACGATGGCTGCTGGAATTCATTTCAACAAACTGCCCTATCAACAAAAGCACATACATGGCATCAAAAGCTGGCTAAGCAGTGTCTATTAGAAAAGTTTAATTAATAAAAGCAGTCCTCCTGATAGAAGTCATTGCACACAATGAATGACATTGTGAAGCAGGTTAAGTAGAAGAATAAATGGTGACTTCTAATACCAGATTAAACAAAGGAAATGCTACAAAAGCATTGAAATCTTGTTTACTGTTTGACCTCCTCCATGCCCAGTGCTCACAGGATAATTATTACAAATGGCAAGGCCCTGTTTCCCAGACAGAAACCCACTTCCCTTGCTGATGTACAAACCAGGTCTTACTTCAGTTAAAAATGTATAATGTGCTACAATACTCATGATGCGGGACTGTTCTTTCCAAGCCCATTGAGTTAATCCAAGCCCATGAATTTGACTGTGGAAATCCTGGTTCAGTCCCTTCTTCATTAGCCAAGATGGCAGCTGCCCCACTAAAGCTAATGAGCTTGATTAATATCAATCCAGTAAATTAAATTTTTTTTGCAGACATCAGATAATTTTGTACTAATCCAGACATTTATACTGATTTAATATCAGCTGACATAACATAATTTCTCATTTAACACTAATTGAAAACTACTGGTTTCTTATTCTAAAGAGCATTTGCTGTCACTTATAACTTATGGTTTGCTCTAAAGCTATTTTTCAAATAATATCATCGTGAAATTTTATGTTTTCTGCCTAGCTGCAGAACTTTTATACCTAAGCATGTGACTGGTGATATGTGCAGAATGGAAAAATCAGGTATTTCTCTTCAAGGTATTTATTTAACTTTCTTCATATTTTCCATTATATATTTGTAAAAGGACTGCTTGAAACAAATGAACAAAAGAAACAACTATTCCTTTAAGCAGTGTTTTACTCAGCCCCTCTAGCTATATTTTTTTTTTCTGCTAAATAATTTTGTGTTTGTTCAACTTGCCTTCAGGCTTGGTTTCTTCGGATTCTACAAAAGAAAGTGCACATCCCTGCTGCTATGCCATTTGCTCATATCATAACGTAAAAAATAAAATCTCTCTGTGGTTACAATGGAATGCCAATATTTATACCTCAAGGAAGTGACAAGAGTTAGGAGAACCATTCTGCATGTGCTCCTGGGTGAAAGAAGCATTAACATTTTTGCAATGCAACGTTTGCTGTCGCCCAGCACTGCCATCGTTGGTGGCAAGTGGAACCCCTTGAAGCTGGACATGCCACCTGACCCTACTTGTCTGTCTGGAATCCTATCCTGTGGTTTTCACCACGACACTTTTCTTTCAGCTGTAACATGACCTGTGTGGAACCCTCCAGAAAGTTACTGATGAAAGTCTCCTTCCAACAGATGATACCTATCACAAAACTGCTTCTTTAGAAAATACGCTTATCATTCTCAATCCTTCCACACATGAGAGCACTCTTTCTGCAAGACATCACCTAAGAGCTACCCTGATGGCTCAGGAATTGAAGGACTGTGGAAATGGAATCGGTAAAAATGCAAAGACAGAATTCATTTGTAACTCACAGAAGCATGTAACAGCTGATGTCAGGAGGGACCTGTGGAGGTCCTCTGGTCTGGTCCCTGTTCTAACAGATCCCTGTTCAGACAGTTCCGAAACGGGATCAGGTTGTTCCCTCAGCAAGGCTGGGAGAGTTCCTGAGATGGGGAAGGAACAGCAGTGCAATTTGACTGGATGATGATGAGTCCACAAAACACAAGGCATATTTTGAAAAATCTTTCAAAAGATATGAACTAATGACAGACAGGCCTGTTGTTCATCCAGTAACATGCATAACAATGCCAAGAGCTGCGTTTCTAAGTTGTGAACATCACTTTGGTCTGTCTTCAGTCCCATCAACTGCACTGAAACTCAAGGGCCATTTCTGGCAAGCACTTCTAGCCAGGGCCCAGCTGTCACAGGAACAGCAAATACTTCAAAATTTCTCTGATATAGATTCATAGGGCATAAAAAAAACCCCTCCATATTATTCTTTATGCTGTCTAAAACACGGACAACATTCTCTTGTGTGTTTGCAATGCACAAAACGCAAGAGCTCCTTTCTCTGAACAAACAGCTGGCTATTCACTTCCCACTATTTGGCCTACACTCTACAGTTCTTAGTGACGTTATGTCAGGCAAAGAAGGACAGTTCAGTCAGAGCCAGGATTTGTGTGAAACAATCAGGTAGGAGTCTCCAGTGGCTTCTCCAAAAGGGAAGTTGATGGCTGCTGTTTTCTAGAATTGATAACTTAGGCTGAGATAGAAGCACAGAGTGGTTACATTTCTAGGTACAAGGGTCTCTAGAGGAACATGTAGCAACATAGGCAATCAAAATTACACTGTATAGAAAAGGGAGAGAGCAGCAGCACAGTTTATACTTGGGAATAATGCTTTCTGGTAGAAGTGGTTCCAGATGGCCCAGTTCTCTTTGGAAGTCACTTGAATCTAAACTTAACTGCTGGGGCATTATTAATTTTTTAACTTAACTGCTGGGGCATTAACTGCTGGGGTATTATTCATTTCTTAAAGAACACAGCAAAACTATATTACTTACAGTACTACTTATGACTGCTCTTCTTTTGCTTTTCTGCATCCTTCCTCCTATAAAAACACTTTGCTTGCCATCCTTCTCAGCTCTCTCCGTGACCACTCCTGAGCCTGCCTAAAGCCTCTTTTGTATGACTTCAAACAGTTCCGCACTTCTGTGCAGACACTGGGAACATTGTGGCAATTCCCTCCTTTTCCAGCCCAGACTTCTGTCCCCGGAAGAAGAACTGGGATCTTGAAGCAGAAGAGACAGAAATGTTTGCAGGGTCAGGTGAAGTGAATTCCCAGTTTCAACCCTTTCAAACTGCCAGAACCATGGTACTTTGCACATTACATCCTCTACCCATTTCCAAGTGAATCATGAAGAATCTTGGGAATTAAGCAGAAAGAGGCCTTGGGGGAACAGTTATTTTAATTTCACTGGAAGACAGACTGTGAACAATTGCTTGGGGAGGCTGAACATGAAAACTGAGCACTTATATAAGGGGGGAAAAAGATTTTTTTTTTTAATCTGCTTGGTTATAAGCCCTGCTATACAAGCTAGAAAAATGAAGCATAAGAAGCGTAAAAAAGGATTTTACTGAGAGATATGTTGAAGACCACACTGTTGTTTACACTGAAATACTTAAGAGTCACCCTTTATGTCTAAGGATTTTAACTCTACAAACCATTTATTAGATAAGATGAGATAGGAAATCTCAGTTTGTGAGAGAGGGATGGTACTGATTCGAAAGGATGATCCACCTCTGTATGTGCCTCTGCTTTTTTATTCAAGGTACCATTTAATTTTTCATGCTATGTTATATTATTTTAATACCTATCTTAGCATGCTTTTCTTTCTTTTTTTTTTTTTTAAATGAGGAGGACTTTTCTTAATTTTACTAACAGGATGGCTCATTTACTTCAGTTTATCTAGATCCTTATAAGGGAAGCAAGGTCAGCAGTAGAGAAATACTTTTTCTAGTTTGGGCCAGGCAGTCTCTAAAAGCCATCTCCTAAAACATCTTAAAATTGGTCACCTCTGCAGTTTTCTCATCGTTAACACTGTTAAGAACACTATCAAAAGATGTTGGCTTTATTTTTACACCTGTTTATCCACACAACAGAACCCACACCACCCTAGGGCTGGAAATGTTCCATTGGGCTCTGCTTGCACGGCTCAACCACGGCTTGGAAATTCAGTCCTCTAATCTTTTTTTCTATGAAGTCAACAGCCAGCACATGGTTTTGCTACTGTCCACTAAATCCTGAACTGAGGAGAAAAAAAAAAAGTATGAATACAAACAAATTTACATTCACCATTTAAAATTTTCAGTGGAGGTAATTTGTATCAGCTTTTTGAAAGAAAGACAACTGAAAAGCAATAGCTACTCCAGCACCGAGGCTTTGATCAAATTTATGAACAAATAATTTCCCATATATATGCTGCCAGCAATTTATTCCACTTAAAACCCAGCCTTCCCTTCATAACACTATTTTTAAAATGTTTTTATTTCTTAACATAAACAAATGGGTTTTTCCCTCAAGTAACAGCCAGGAGTGAACAGCAGGCAGGTGACATACTGCACAGGTGAGATACCAATGGTATTTCATAAATCATTATGTCTAAAAGATGGTGTGTTTTCAAGCTAAGAAATAAGACAATCTGTTAATGGTTTAGGCTTGAGCAATTCAGATGAACACCAAGGAAGGGAGATGTGCCTGATATAACAACCTTCTCATTAGGGATTGCCTGAAAACAGGCACTGTGCATCCTCTAAGTAGAGTTGAAAACATGCCAGTGACTTGCTTGGATGGGATAATCTTCAACGAGGGGCAGTGGGGAGGCAAATAATTCAAAGTAGCTCACTGTAGCGCTCTCTGGGTTACCTCAGCCACGAGTCTCTTTCACATGCCCAGTGACAAACATAAGTATTAAGACTTTTTTTTCCACTTCATCTGGCATTTCATATACAATCTGAATGGCTGCATTTAAGCTCAATGGTTCTGTGAGAAGTTTTGATTTTGATGAACATTTTTCAAAAAAACCTACCCCCAAAAAAAACCCCCAAACAAAACCCAAAAAAACCCAAAACCAAAAAGCACAAACAAACAAACACAAAACAAAAAACCCCCCTTACTAACTACTTTACATTACTGTCAGCCACCCACCATTGATATAATATTGCGATAACATATCTCTGAATACCTTTATATGTGGATAAAGGCCTTTCAGAGGCAAAAGTCAATTCTTGGAGTTTGGTTTTATTTCTGAAACAAAAAAATAATGTCATGAACTTTACCAAACAGTATTCTGTGTGTTTTACAGACACCAGAGAGAAACCTCAAGAACGATTCAGTTGTCTGTCTTCTGACTGAGATGCCTACTGCTTGTATGAACCACTGGGTAGAATTTTACAGCCTTTAGGTTTGGAATGAATCTTAATTCTTTTAGATTCACTGGTCACTTTCTGCTGTTTAATTCAAGGGCCCAACATACATCAGTTTCAACCGAGTGGGTTCTTAGCCAAGAAAACACTGACTGAGATGATGTGAGACAATGGCCCCTTGAGTAATTCTGTTACTTAAAAGTAGGTTATTACAACATGATTGCAGTGTTGTTCAAGCAGAAGAGCCATGCAAAGACAACTCATCTGACAGTTCTTTCTTTCCTCTCTCAGCTTATTTTTAATTTGGTCGCTGTCCAAATGACAACATTATGATTACAGACTAATATACCACTGAATACGGGTGAGCATTCAGAAAGTAATTAATGCTTAGGGAAATATTTTCAAACAGCAAGGGTTTTATGAGTTGAATCCTGAAATACTCATCATCAGCAAACATCTAAAACCACTGAATAATAATAATTCTACACTGTTATCTGTTTATCAATCCTCTCCCTCTCCTCCATAGGAATAGTGCCTTTTATTCTGGTTTATTGATTTATTTGGGTTTATTTGGGCTTACAGTAGGGAACTCTTTTCTCAGAAAAATTCTCCCAAATTGAAGAAAAGTTACAAAGTAATTTTCTGATAAGACATGTACTGGTAGAACACATTCAAAAATGTCTAATTCATGGTTTTTTTCTAACGTTCCAGTTATTCTGGCAAAGGTCCAAGGCTCAGTTTTCATTCTGATGGATAATGATGACTAAACATAGAAATATTAACCACAGAAACATACAACTGACAGCAACATTAACATGACCAATAACTCATTACACTGAATATCCTGTATTCACTTGAAGCCTCTGTTTATTCATACTCTTCCTTAAAGTCCTCACTGACAGTGTTCAGAAAAAGGAATGATTTACAAAACTTCAGCCTGTCAGACAAGGCTGTGATCAATTGCCTAACTATAAATGAAGACTCCAAACATATCTATCCAATAAAATCAGGGCCTGAACTGCCTTTATTCAACTCATGAGACAAGAGCTTTGCAATGTGCATTCAACGAAAAATGGATTGTAAACAACTCTCTAGGGCAGCTCAAGACAAATTCTGTCAGCAATTGGTTAAAACAGCTATAGTTAAAACACAAAAGCTTGCTAAGCTGGGAAGAGAAAAGGACCTAGAACAAAACAAATCTAATAAAATGTTTTACCTAATCTGATGTGATTTTGAAACGTCTGAAGACTCATTTTGCATACAATAATTGCCACTTATAGGAAAAAAAAAAAGCTTTATACAAACCAAATAATAATGGAATTGTTTCCAAACATTCACAAAAGGTAAACCCTGGAAGTGGAAGCTCAAAATGCAAAGAACTTTAAAAATTTTTACATATTATATCTGAAAAATTTGAAGAGAGGTGTACTCTCTTGTATTTCACCTCAGCAATCAGAATCAGGTACCACCACGACTTTGCAGCAGAGAAGCTGCCCACTGCAGGACCCCTCTCAACTGCAGGATTGCTCTGGGCTGCAGAGGCAACATTTCCCTGGTGAAACACACCACCAGCTGCTCGGATGAGAATCACAGGAGAGTCTCCACGCTGTTTGTTTTCCAGCCGAGACTTTCACTCTCCAAATCATTACATTATCATTTGGGAAATTTGCATCATCCTTAAGTTGCAGCTACAGTTATTATTTATGATTTGGACATATCAGATTATTCTAGTTGGTCCCTCAATATTGGCCTAGCTCAGTGAATCCCTAAAGCAAATTGCAGTGTAAAGACACAACTTCTGGGATTACTTTCAGTCATCTTTTTCCAGCAGTCTTTCACAGTATAAAATAACAAAACAACTCCACATCCATCAAATTCGTGATTGAAAATTATCCATTTGAAGTTACAGAGCTAGACGAATATTTTGTCAAAAATTTTCCTGATTTATTACTACTGTGGTTTACACGCCCAAATGTTCCTCTGGGATGAGCAGAGATTATGTGAGATATCTGTCAGGAAAGATTTTAGCTTATTGTTTTGTTTTTTGAAAGATGCAACAATAAAACATTTTTTATAGAAAAAAGATGAAAGGCACAGATGAAAACTGAGTGTGACATAGGCACAGAGCCTTGCTCTGAATCCCTTCCTCAGCAACAACTGCTCTGCTTCCTCAGTCCTGTTCAGTACACAAGTGAGTCATTACAGTCCATCACATCCCAGCATCAGAGGCATCATAACAGACCACCAAAATGGTCTGTGCAATCCTTTCTACAGAGGATATCCAAATCGCAAGTTTTGTGGGATATCCCACTGTTCATATGCAGTTACATTATTGGAGGGGTTATGACAGATATGACTTGAAGCTTGTAGGGAGTTTTCTGGCATAACTGAAAAACTAGATTTGTCAGATTCAGCATTTTTAAATGTAAAAGGAGACAAACCCAAAATAAATCAGACAAGACACTTTTGGAAAAACAATGTACTGAAAAACATTTTCCTTAGTGCTTTCTTATAAATCAAGAAACAACTAAAAGAATTAAAGCTTTTCAGAACTCTTCCACCTTTTCTAGTTTATCTTTGCAGTTCTAAGTAGGTTCACTTGTACAGATGCAAAGTGGTGTGTTTTTTCATTCCAGTAACAGGTACTAATAACTGACATTTATAGACTTTTTTATGCTGCACTTGACAATTTTAATCCTCCTTGAATACAACTTTTGGCACAGAATTTCCTCTGTTCCAAAGGTGGGACACACACAGAGTTATCTCTACGTACACACACACAGAGTTACCTCTATGTTCAGCAACTTATTTAGTGCAGCTGAACATGTGCCTGCACAAATACAATTAATGATGTGAACAATCATGCCTCATTCCATTCTCACCTTGATATATGATCACCTCTTCCTTCTTGTGCTTGCACCTGATTTGGAAAAACACCTAACATTCCTAGACTTCTAGACATTCAAGAACACATTCATTCTACTAAGAATCACTAAAATAATTAAAAACAGACACATGCACAACTATGTTGCTTATGTCCTTTGTCAAGGACTCACCAGATTATCTCATATTAACTAAATTACAAAAAGGCATAGCTTTGATTGCTTTATTAGTTTTTAAACAGATTCCTTTTTCAAAAAGCTGTAATTTTTAACAGCATGGGAAAACTAACTCCCTCTTTATATTCAAAATGTTAAAATACCATATCAGATTCTTTGTTAACCTTTACCAGTAGTTTTTTTCAATTTGATTTTTAATTCCTTGGAATTTGTTTTCATTTTTCTTTTTTTTTTTTTAATTTTAAAAGTTTAACATGTTATTACTTTAGTCAGAATATGCCAGAATATTTCATTTTTAAACAGAAATCATAGCATCTGCAAGACCTAAATGTTATGTGCAAAGGCATTTAAATTGAATAAGCGAATTTAGCTCTAGCAAGGCAGACCCAGAGAACAACTACCTGAATAAAAGCCTACTACAATGAGTGGAAAGAGTCTCATGGACTTCAAAGGGGCATAGATTCAGACTTCTCTGCTTTGCATACAGAACAGTAGAGATAGCAACTTAAGTTCCTGCCAAAGGGTAGAACACCTGCCAACGTGCTTGAGTCTTTGCCTGTATCATTTCTAGCAGGCAAACCATGCCAGTCTGTCCTGATTAAGAGAGCCATGGAGCACCTCCTGGACCTGGAATCAAAGGG
This sequence comes from Pachyramphus minor, assembly GCA_013397135.1. Taxonomy (NCBI): domain Eukaryota; kingdom Metazoa; phylum Chordata; class Aves; order Passeriformes; family Tyrannidae; genus Pachyramphus; species Pachyramphus minor. Next base: position 450,618 of record VYXB01001938.1, on the reverse strand, counting down.
CACAGAAGGAGTAGGGCAAATTCCTCCTGCAGCACCCAGGCTCACTCTTCACTACACACCAGTGGGCTTTGGGTCACCCCTGGGCTTGTGTGCCACACCCTGTGATCACAACAGACAGATCTGTGTGGCTGTGTTGGAGCCCAGAGCTTCAGAACCACTGTGACAGTTATGTTATAGCACACAAATGGCAGAGAGATTAGGAGGCTGAGGGTAAGGGTTATCCACCTTGCAGGGTTCACGTGAGCATGCAGGTATGGGGGGAGCAGTGTTGTAGGACAGAGTGTGTGAAAGCTGAAGCATTTCTGCCCATCTTGTCTTTTAGGGCTGGTTCCCGGAGTGAACTATTCCCACACTGCATTCCAGTGCTATCTTGGAAAAAAAGCAGTCCTAAAAGGGGCCAGAGAGGAAGGCAGCTGTTAGGAATTACAGCAGACCAAAGGTCTAGCACTTGGTCTTGCTCTGCAGTCCTCTTTTATTGGGCAGTATTGACAGACCCATAGCTGGACACTGACAGCTTTTATCAATTCCAGCTGTGGGCCCTGCCAGTTCACTCCTCTTTCTTTAGACCTGGCAAAAAGTGAGTCTAAAATACTGGTTTTTTTTCTTAAAAATCTCAAATGTGTTTAATTAAAACTAAGATATGGTTTTGTTGATTTAAATGTACCATTTTCCCACTCAGTCTGTAACTACTGAAGGTCAAACCCAACAGTTATGTTACTCCTTTGTGCTTGCTCACAACAAATCTCTTTCTTTCATTCGACACCATTTTTTGCTAAAACTGGAGTCTGAGAAAATTGAAAGTCTGTAAATTAGGAAACAAAATAATTATCTGTCTGTTTTCCAAGGCAATAATCCAAGTCCCACATGACTAATAATGAAGCACTTAGCACAGTAGACTGTTGAATCATTATCTCACAAAAATAATGCTCTAATGGTGCTATTTACTATACACATAAGTTGCTACAGAAAAAAAGGTCTCCAAATGACTGGCATTTCATAAGTAATAATTCTGAGTTCAGAACTAAGATCCCTAGGTGTGATCTAAGGTTGTGGTTCTCGGCAGTTCAAAACATAATAATGCTCACATCAAATACTCTGAATCCCAATGAAATTTATAATCATCACTTGGTTGAATCAAACATAGACTGGCTTTTCATAGGTTTAAAGTTATATATATGATTAAGTTATTTTTTGATTCTGATTAGTAAGAAGGACCAAATTACCAGAAAACCAAAACAGATGTCTTTTGTATTTATGTTCATGTCATTTTAATGGGCTGGGCTTTTCAGCATGCTCTGCACAGCTATTTAGGAAGTTCGTTTAATAATTAGCAGACTTGATAACTTCTGACTGTCAGAGAAAGACACCATAATGCAGGAAGAGGAAGAGCTGGAGGATGGCTGCCTGTTTAATGTTCAGATAATTAACAGTGTTGGACAGATGAGTATCTGCTTGATTTATCCCTTCTTTTGAAATCTTTAAATAAATTATGGTTAACATAGACCAGTTCTGACAGTTAAAAATATATTTCCTCTTAGAAAATATGAAACAATAATCTATTGTTCCAGTGCTGGAGTGCTGAAGGAAACTAAGAGGTAATGATTTTGGAAGAGAAGGTATTGAGGTACAAACCTCCCAACAGCAGAAAATATAACTGGGGTCTTTTTAAACTTTTATATATTGCTTGTGTTCTTTTAGCTTCTTACAGGGTTTTTCATATAGAAAAATGAATAAAAATAGAATATTATGTTCTAGCCGTGAAATCAATAGTCTGATTCACATTGTTTTCAGTGTGCTGGATTCCACTAAGAGTTCTTTTTTAATCTCACTTTCCTACTTTTCTACAAGTTGTGGACCACAAAAGATAGAAAGCTACTCTTTTTTTCTCTTGATTTCCAGTCAAAATGTAGTTGAGAAATGCCAAAACCTAGGAAAGTTCTATAAAGTTGTATTGACTTAGAAGACAAGTTACAAAAGGACATTTTGCCTTCAGCAAGGTTTTCACCTGACTTTTTCTTTTTTTTTAGCTAAGCACACCAGATTCTCGCGTTCTGGCAGAATTTACAAACACTGTACTTTTCCATGGCAGTGGAACCTATTTCTTAGCACCACCTTCAAGCAGCTGCCACAGATCCTAGAGGACACCATAATTCTCCCCGTTATTCAATCCTCCTGTGGAAGGCAACCATCTGTGAGACACACTCCTGGACACCTGCTGCCCCAGCCAGCTGTTCCCATTCTACGCTGCAGCTGCCACCTGTGACAGTAGCTAAAAGCCAAAACCGCTCAAGCAGGAGGGAAACCGACTGGCAGGCTGCCAGAGACAGAGGGGTGGATTAAAACTCCAGCACAAAAGCTGCCATAAACCCACCTGTGTGTGAAACATCAAGTCACGAGGAGATAAACAGCGACTTCCAGCAAGCAGAAGGGCCCAAAGGGGCTCAGCAGGTTTCTTTCCCCTCAAGCAACTTCTGGGCTTTGCTAGAGCCAGTTTAATAACTTCTCACTTAATAGCTCCAGGGAATGGGAAAACTTGTTCCAGCCTTCTCCCCTCCAGGAGCTCTGGCTGGGAAAAGACTAGAATCAGAAAGAATGTCCTAGAAGATAGTGGGACAGTTCTCCATGTCTCGTGGACATCAGGAAGTCTTGAAATAAAAACGAAATGGGATTTAAGTGGTACACATGTCTTGTGCTGGCACTGTGTGTGCACGGGCAATTTTTAGACTCCTTGGGAAGGGGAGTGCATTCAGAGGAATCAAAGAGGAGCTGAAACACTGATGGATACAGATGGCCTAAATTCCTCAAGAATTTAGAGGAGGAGACATCACACATGATAAGAAAAAAAACCCCACCCCAAGAGGCTGTAAGATCCTTTTCATTCTCAATAGAATTCTCATAGAATTAATGGAACAAATCTGCAGCAGATACAAGCAAAGAACAGCCTGAAAGCATCCTGATTTACAACAGATGTGTCCCAAGAATGAATACTCTCTCTGTTCTGTCCACCTTTGCCAACTACTGTCCCATAAATTTTAAATAAAATCTTCAAAAAAACCTTATGACTGCTTGATGGAAAGAAGTTAACAATTTACTATCCAACATTAATATTAAAAAGGTGATGAGCTGATACACCATTATTGGGTAGCTGCTTATCTCTGGTCTTCAGGCAAATTGAGTCAATTTTCAATAACTGACACACTAGTATAAATAATATTTGCCACTAAAGTAAGTTAGTGTTGACAGTCACCACCATTTCTGGTAACCAGTTTCTAGATTTACAATAGTGTTGTAAAACATGGAAGTTAAAATCAGTTGATTTTCCCCTGTGGCTCTGAAATCACATCAGTTTTCTGTTTTTCCAATACTGGTTTTGGGCAGGTACAGTGAACACAATGTTGTATTATTTAACAGTAGAATGGCAATCACAATTAAAAATATATATAAACTTGATGCTGAAGTTTGTTTTTACCAGTCCTTGCGTCTCAATCTCTAATTTGGTAATGAAACAGAAGGCAACATTTGAGAATAAAATGTAACCTAATCTCATTTCTTAAAAGCAGTTGTGTGAGTGTACATGCACATGTGTTCCCTACATTATTAATTCATTGAGCTTCTTTTAAAAGTCTCTTTGGAGGTAAGTGGAAGAAAAACCTCTGTTTTCCTTTAGTTCTTTTATAAGGAATGAAATTCAATTTGGGAAGGAAAGCCTTTATTAATTATTTAAGGCTTTATTAATAAAACCCATGAAGTTACTGTTAAATTTTGTAAGTGAATTTATAGGTTGTGAAACTGCCTTTTAAATACTGGAACAGGAATATGAGTAATTGCATAAATTGGAATGTTAGGTAGAAAACAATTTAGTGCTGAAGAACATGGTGGAGCATGAGTAATCAAGAAAATAAAAGTGTATATTGTGATGAGCACAAGTAACAAAATTTTAAGAGATGTGTGCCATATTTAAGTTCTCAGATTAGACTGAAGTATTTGAAAAAAAACCCTAAATAAAAGATGTACTCATCAAGAACAGGCTGAAAAGCAGAAAAGACAGTGAACCTTGAGAAATTATCTACTTGATGTGGGTATCATTATGCTTACATATTAAGTTATGTATAAAATAAATGTATTTTGCCACAAAAAATTGCACTATTAGAGAGCTTGAGTAAAATTTGGGGAAAAACATGAACCTACATTGCAAAAATGAAGAAGACCATAGTCACTTGGTCATTTTATTTCTGAGAAGGAGAAACACAGGCAAACCAAAGATGTTCCCCTCTCCACTGAACCCTAGACTAATTTCTAATTGCACAGCAAAACTACCAACTCTTGAGGCATACTTAAGAACTCCAGACTGGACATTTTATATCCAGTATGACTAAATTTAATATTAGCAGAAATCATCTTGGGCATATTTCAAGCCCTGCCAGAAAAATACCTTGTTAAATGTGGTTCCACTTAATTTGACAGACATGCTCATTAGGCACGTTATTGTTATCCTACTCATTTCAGTAAAACAAACACATTCATAATTCTGTTTTATCCCCACTAACACTTCCAGAAACCATGCAGGTATGAAAGTATGATCTATGCTCTCCCTGACCCCACACTTCATCAACCCAATGATTACATTTAAAATTGCTGTCTTTCCTTTGCAGGGAGGAAAGCTTTTGCTTTAAGGGTTCTGAACCAGTTGAACTGTAAATGAAAGCTCAGTTCATCCATCATTACTAAAGATGGAAAAAAACCACGCAAGAATTTAATTTTCAGATCACAGGGCAGATGTTCAGATGTCAGAAAGCCACATTCTTATTCAGAGAGCCTTGAGGTAACAGCACAGCAAAGAGAATAACCACCTCATGCAATAATACAATTAGAGGGCTCCTTATATTGTATCCTTATATTACATCACAATAGGAACTACTGGAAACTCTACCATCACAAGTCAGACTCAGATGCAAAGAGGTTCAAGAGATACTGAGACACAAATGAGAATTCTGACAACTTCAAGAGATGTCAGAGCAGCATCCTTTATAAGTAAGTCAATACTGCTTAGAGCACAAATTTTCAGGAAGACTATTTGGCAAAAAAATGCAGAAAAATACCAATGAACAGAACTTCCCCCTCCATCCCTCTGCAGGATGAAGGCAGATATAAGTAGGTCTTTCATATAATTCACCCATGCGGAATAAAAAAGGAGCAAAAACATACGTTTTCTGTTAATTTTAAATCAAAAGAGAGTTTTTCACCAATAGAATCACAGACAAATTTCCCTGTGACAGAAAATTACTATGGTAGCACTGGCAAATGGTCTTACCAGTAAAGCTGATGGGCCACTTGAATGCTCTGAAGGGAACGATTCAGCAGGAGTTTCACTAGAGGGCTTTCAAGACTCCACTCAAACTTGAGTACCTTAACAGACAAATTGATAATAAGAGTCAATTTTATGCTGGCTTTTGTGTCTTTATAAGAAAAATAATCAGAAAGGACCCAGTGCTTAGCCTGAATGAAGCAATCAGACATACAGAGTTTGCTCTAGCGATAGAATGGGCAAAGAAATTTCAAGACACAAGAATCTGCCACCACCTGTAGACAGGCAGATCCCATCCTGATTCTGGCTGTGTTAACAATTCATACATGCATAAATAGATATCTATGTAGGTATATATACATCACAAACACACAAAACACCCACTGAAAAACTCTGCAATGTGGAATAGTAAGTCATGCATGTGCACAGTGTTATGAAATGAGGGAATAAAGCTTTCAAGAGTTCCTGCTCAATTGCAACACAGGACCTACTCAATCACCAAGTGCTTTGGAAGTAGTGAGGCCACAACTTGCAAAACATTAATTTCTAGTGAAATGCAACATACATCTCTAAAGAGACAATTCTATACCCAAATGTCCAGGTTACTCTGTGTTGACAGTGATTTCCTTGGTTTTAAGGCATCAAGAAAACTGTGATTTGTGGCAACATAATTTGCTTCCTTGAGTGCAATGAAGCCCTGCCACCTGCTTTGGGGACCAGAGAATAATTTCTATTGTTCAGATGCATTTTTTAATTTTTTATCTTTTATTTTCACTTGAAAATACCTTCATGTAGTATGTAGAAAAGCTCGATCAGCATGCCAAAAGAAGTCTATACCCCAGCCCTGTTTTTAATTCAATAATTGCATCAGGTGACCAGCGTTTCTTACTTACTCATCTTACAACGTATCAACCCACCCGAAAGAACCAAAAGCATTTAATGGTTATGGATCAGGACAGATCACTTCCTTGGCCATCATTTCCTTCTTACCTGAACCAGCTGTGGGAGGTATTCTAGCAACTCATCATTTGACATATTTTCTATTTGTTGGACTGCTGTTCTGCGAATATCTTGATCTGGAAAACTAGAGCAAAACAAATAGATATCATTAAGAGCTACCGATTCACTGCAACTCTCCTGAGCTCTCACTGATATAAAATGTTAGAAAAAATGGTTTTCTCTCAAAATGCAATGGGGAAAAAAATCAATTAATTTGCTTTACTATAACGAGAGTCAAGAAACATACCACAGATAACTTAATTGGATTGACTGTTACAGAGTTATACAGGGGAAAAAACCCAACCTGATCTTCAAATACTTTTTTTAATTTGAGCTACCATGTATTGTAATTTCCTGAAATATGAAGTAAATTAGAGATCTCTTGCTGCTCTTACCCAAAATAGCAAATTTCTGTGCCATGGGAACTTTTAACTTTAAGACTTCTTTGTTTTGAGCAACAACAGAATAGCTTGAGATTTCCCATACCAAAAGAATTCATTTAATTTCAGATAATTTATTCTAATATCATCTCATATGGATTGTACCATAAAAAAATCAAAAATATTTTTTGAACAGAGGTAATTTTGAAACTGAAAACTTGGGTTGGTTTTTTTAGCTTCAGTTTTTTTAATGGAAAATTTAGTAAAAAACTAACATCTTCCCCCAGAAAGGCTCCAATTCAGTGAACCAGACATTTCTGATGGGAAAATGTTTGAGTTCTCAGCGTAAGCTGTATTCTCAACCAATTCTGGTTGAAACCAGAGCAGCTGTAGCCTAGTATAGATTTTGTGATGGACAGCTCTCACTGTAAAAAGGATAAAAGAGGAAAACATAGTACAGCAGCAGGGATAATGCAGAGAAAGAAGGCTGGATAATATAAATGGTAAAAACATTTTTCTTTAAAAGAGAATGAAATTTTGATGCAATCTGACTGACTGAAAATGACTCTCAAGAGAACATTTTCTCTCTTTTTAGAGAAAGAAATCAAAAAGTGTACAGTATCTCTTTTAACATTTGAAAGCCAAAAAATACTATCTCAAGAACTTCTTTTGAAAATATAAAAAAATAACTTCTACCTTTTCACATTTTGCAATTGTGACATTAGTCCTTAAAGGTTGGACCAATGATCTTGGAGGTCTTTTCCATCCTTAATGATCCTATGATTCCATACATGGAGAATGTCAGGTACCCAGAAGTTGCCTGGATTGCTGCAAATTTAACGGGTTTGCTACTGTTCTGCTTTCACAAGGAAAAGAACAGATTTGCTCTTCTGTGTATGTCTGTTATATGGTGTCACCCTTATCTGTGTATCAGGACTTGTATGTTGTCCACTGCCATCCCAAGAATCTTCTCTGTCTTCTCCTGAAGCAAACTGGAATTGTTCACAGAGACTACCAGAGCTGCAAGAAAGATCATCTCTGCCTAAGGGGCAAAGATGTCTTCAAACAGCACCCAGTCAATTGGAATATTGTGGGCTTTGCTCCAGTTCTCTGAGGGCAAGCATTTGCCCCACAGAAAGCAGCAAATCTCTCCCCTCTCAACTGATACGGCTGGAATTTTTCTTTGGAAAAATCTCAGATTTGGCAGTCTAGGCACACATAAAAATGATGACTAAAAGACATGGGATATCTTGACAATTCACCCTGAGGAAAGTCCTTTGAAATCAGAACCAATCATGCATGGCAGAAGATGTCACAGGCCAAAAGTATTACTGTGTCAGGAACACAGCACAAAACCAGACTGCTCTCTTCCCACCTTCCCATCCAGCACCTTTTGCCAACAATACACCTAACAGAAATGAAAACCAGAGGTAAAACAGAGGAGACAATAGCATATTTACAGCAATGACTGCTCATTGCTATCAAGATAAAAAGAGAAGAAATTGTAAAGCTAAGTGCTCAGCAGTAGAATGGCACCTGCTGTTCGAATCTTGAGCTTTTAAATTCAATAAAACAAGCTGAAGCAAAACAGTATGTATGCTTTGATCACTGAATTAACTACAGGCCATCAAATAAAATTGTGGATACTTTGATTAAAAAAAGACCCTGAAGAGTGAACAGTTGGACTTATTTGAAAGGCTTGGTTTTCTGGGCTGCAACAAGCTGCCACCTGTAGCACTTTCAAATCCCCCTTTTAACAATGCAGCTCAGGTCTGGTTTTATTATTTTGTTTGTATGTTATGGTACATATTTGATGATGTTTCTAATACACTTTATAATTCTTTGTATAATGCTGAGAGGGCCTTGATGGGGAGAGGAGGAATACATTACAAATAAATTATCATGATAGGCCCAAATTAGCATCTTCTGCAAGGCTTATTCTCTTTTTATTTATTTATTTTAGGCAACCTATTAGGAATGAGAAGTTGTTACTTTAATATTCACATGCCTGTTTAGGAAAAAAACATATTTGAAGGTGGTCTATACACTTAAAAAATAATCTCTTTCATATCGTCCTATTTTTAATTATGCAATTGCTCCAAAGGGTGGTGTGCCAAGCATGTGCATATAATATGGAAATTAGTCTTCCCCTTTCCCTTCTCTCGCAGTTCAACAGGTTACTGAACAGTGAAATACACTCTACAGAGGCACCAACTCAAGCAGAAAAATGTTATTACTTAGTTACAGCTTGTCCTTACTAGCAGCCAAAATCTAAATATACATGCAATGCTATGATGAGGAAAACTCTTATTTTTTCCAGCTAAACAAAGAATAACAAAATTATTTTGATCCCAAACTTTCCAGAAAATTCAACAGCTACATTTGATTTATTTAGAATTAATTTGCTGCAGGTCAAAACTGGGGCAATATCTAAGTTACCAGAAGTAGCACAGAGAGATGTGATTAGGATAACGATGATCTCAAATGCATGGGCACAGTGACGAAACATCTGCAGGGCAGTTTGCTTCAGGAAACATGGCTCTTGTCACTCTTCTTGAATAAGATTTCGGTAATTTTTTGGTCCTGGTTACTAAAACGTTTCCTTCAGTTTGTAAATCTCCAGGTCAGCCTGAGGCTTTGTTGAGTATTCTTAACAGAATGGGCAGTTAGCACATTTTTTTTATCAACCTGACAATCTGTTGAACCCTCGACCTAACAGCCATTGCTCCCTTGGATTTCAGTGTTGTTCAGTCCCACAGGTACAACAGGTAACAGGTACGACATTTAATTTGTATTTAAATATTGTGCACAATAATACAGGTGCAATATTTAATTCTATTTGGTTTACCCTCTAAATTGTATATGAGCAAAAGTTTAACATCCTCAAAAATATTAGAATTATGGCAAATTCTTATGCACTCCACTAGTATTACATGGTGCTTATGCTATTCATGTTTACATACATCAGTTTACTTGCTAAAGCCAGTAATAGGGTATGGTCTAGAAGTAGATCTGAGTAAAGAAATCTCCCCTTCATATGCCTGGAAACTATGCCATCTTGTAGGCTGGTAATTAATTAGGGCTGGAAGGTTTTTTTTCCAGTGAATAATCTTGCAAACATTTGAGTTGCATCAAATCTGATTTTAATAATCCATAAATTGCTCTTGATTAGAGGACACAATTAATTGATTTTTTTGGCTCTGTGACTCAATGCAAGAGAAATCCCTTCAGGCTTAAGAAAAAGAGCTTCATAGTTTGGATATTAGAGGACAGCTGATTTCCAGGGCTTTCTACAATGAATATGCAATTATTTAAACCTACTGAAAACTCTGAAAGCAGAGAAGTGAGACGACTTTATGACAACAAATTCAATATTCCAGTCTTTAAGGGTACATGCCCAAGAAAGAGGAGCTCATCTGCAGTGCAGCTTGTCAACATCAGATCAATTTTGCAAAGGATTTGAACCACAGATTGTCAGATTCCTGACATGTGGCCTCTGAAATGCCTTCAGAGAAGCAGGACATTTGGGGACTCATCTTCCCCAGCTGTTTTATGTTTTTCGCTAAAACATCTGAGAATTTAGCTAGGAAAAAAAAATTAAATGGTACTTTTCACCTAGTTTTAGGTTTCCATTTACTTCTAGGTTGTTTCTTGATTCTTTGGTTGACCTTTGGTCAACAAATACTTCAGTGAACAGAAAAACAGATCCCCCATTTATTTGCCTTGCTGCATTGTAATATCTTGTAGCTTTCTTGTTTTGAGAGAACAAATTTTATTTGTTCTCTCTTCAGGTAATGCATATTCCACAACAGAAATTGTGACTTCTTGCAAGTTTGTTCCAGGCTTACACACTCAAAGACTCTTCTGAATAACAAACAATACGCAAATTACAGTTGAGTCTAGACCTTAGTAACAGGTCACACTATGCAGGACTTCAAATTTCCCCTTCACAGCTCCTCTCACAACTTGGATTCTCCACAAATTGTGAAACTGTTTTCCTCTGATATTTCCTCTGATGTTTTGTTCTTCCCTCCGTGCATGATGCCAACAATTGACAGCCACCCATTCTTTAACTTCTAAGTAGCTAGAGATTATTAGGTTTCCCCCAAGACTTTAAGACTGCTTTTGTAAAAGCTGAATTTTGAGCTGGATAAGCATAGATTACAACTTGCTTTAGAAGTAAGGACAACTTTCAGTGTTTCATTCTTTTCATATAGACAGCCAGTCGGGAGCTATTTGTCTAGCTGTACCTTTCAGCTAAATCAGATTCAAACAGAAAACTAAGCACTGCTGAGGCATCCTGTGGATTTGTGACATTCTCTGGAGATTTTAGCATCTGCCAGTGGTGAGTTGACTGTAAATGAGAAATAGATGTGCATTTCATTTTTAACAGTTTTATTATCCTAATTTTACTGTGCTTTTTCAAATAACCCTGTGCTGAAATATATTTGTCAGGTCAATGGAACTGTACAATTCATTACATTTTCTGGCACATGAGGATCTCTGTAGAGAACAGTATGGCCTTTCACAGGCCTTCTTTTTAGTTAGAGGCTTATAATATGCCACATATTTCTGCAATTCCCTTCATCTGCAATTCCCTTCACATTTTAAGTTCTGTTGTGTTTTCAAAAAAGAAAGACTTCAGTCCAGTGAAATGCACGTTATTAATTCTGGCAGAAACAAGGAAAGCAGACCTAGTAAACCTACTGGAATGAAGATACAAACTGAAAACAAGAAAAACCCTTTAAGTAGTAAAGGGTATCATGCCCCTGACAGGTGCAGCTGGGCCAGGAGAGAAAATATGGAAGAACTGTTTAAAAGAATAGACAGGTAAGTTTTGTGAGGCAGTTTAAGTATTTAAATAGTAATTATACAGGAAGAAAGAACAAACTACTAGAATAATGATTGAGATATTCTTTTAGTTTTAGCTTACAGACAACATTAGCAGAACTTTCTGTTGGTGGTTTTTTTATTCCTTTGAGGGCTTCTAAATAAAACAGTGAGTGTATAAGGACTAGAAAATGGTAAGAACTAAAAGAAAATACAGAAAGATAAAAAATACCACCAGTTAAAAGGACATTGAATTGTCATAATTTTCTGCTGAAAAAGAATCGCATATTCACTTTTCATTGCAAGAAGTCACATGAACCCTTCCCATCCCCACACATTGCAAAGGCCATGGTCATATTCACCAGCTCTTGCTTTGGCTGATTGACTGGCAGATAGATCACCTTTACCCATAGAAAATATACTTTAAATGATGCTTACACAGATTTTCTACAGAAAATTCTTACTAAAACAACTAAGAATAAGTTTAAGATGTCATGGAGACCATATGGCAAACCATATCCTAGGAGAGAACAAGAGTAGGAAGAAAGTAACAAAAGCAGTTTTTCATTGGAAACCTGTATGATCTAGAAGGTTCTTCCCACCTCAGAGAGAAACTCTGTTCTCTGCTACATTAAAAGTAAAGACTAAACCATGGAAAATGCAACTATTTACAGATTTAGCCTCCTGACAGAATTGCACATTAATGCACAGAAAGCATACCCTATCCTACATAGTTGTCTATTATTTGTCCTACTGTATTTTTTGGTTGTAGTACCTTCGTATGTATTGCCAAGAAAGCTAAAAATGGTTAAAGGAAGTGAAAAAAAAAAAAGAATTCATGACATTCTGATGCCTAAAATATAGTGTTGTCTACTCCTACCAGCGCATACATCCCCATCTAAGTTATCACTAAATTTCATGTATATTAAGCATAAGAACTTTTAAAGCTTTATCAGTAGCGTGTTCTGTACATCAAAGTATGAATTTAACAGTAGAGTGTTACTTTGTTCTTATCTTATTTCTTTGCATAAGCCCATGTTTGCTCTCCATATAACTACAGCCAAGTACCAAGTCAGATGCAAACAGGCAAGATCTGCTCTAGTTCTATCTGGTTTATAAATACTCTGTTGGGCATTCCACTGTGAACTCTAAGGAAACGCTTTAAATTCTGCTTTTTTTAAAACAATGACAATCTGATTCAACAATTCTAAATCAATTTGGCTTGCAAAGGTCTAAGAACAAAATCTGTCTTCAAGCTATCACATTTCATTATTATTACTGGTTAGATATCTTAAGCGCTGAAACTCAATAGCTGTTCTGCTACAGAAAGTGAAAATCAACAATAATACTGTGAAAGTCAAAGTCTGAGTGATTCTATAATAAAAGGCATCTTCTCTGGTCAAGGTGGAGTTGTATCTTCCCCTACTGTGCCTGCTCCATACAAGGGATTAAATACAGAAGTCCCTCTGACACCACTGATTTGGCACATGGTTTTAAAGGAATGTCCTTTCCTGTGCAATTGCCCTGACAGAGCTAGAATCTAGCAGGAAGTTTCTAGGAAAATGTTTAATCCTACCAGGGAGGTTATGCCTTCACCTCCACAACCTACATCAAAAAGTTCTCTCTTCAAAACCATTGCAGCCATTCACAATGCTGGAAAACAACACACCTTCTTCTTGGGTGGCTGTTTCCTGATTCTAGTTCCATTTTCTGATTCCTAGCCATGATACTTCACAGGGCTGCAAGTACACTCTAGATGTTCCAGTAAAAAAAAAAAAAGGTTGAAGAAAGCATTCTGGTTTTTTGGTTAACAAATGTGTCTGGACTTTCATTTCCGGTAATTTGAATAGCAAGATAACTAGATAAAAAACTGCAAGTATGGTTGTTCTGTACATACACAAACCAATTGCCCACTAGCAACACATTGTAAATGATGGTATTTCTAACACTGCCTTTGGTTTCTTTATGTCATAAGAAAATTCTCTGGATAAGGGAGTGTACTGGTGTTATTTCCCTGGCTAGTGTGCCACACAATGCAGATACAGTCATAGAAAGCTCCAGCTCCACTAAGGCTTGGCTTTTTACCAGACTCAGTAAGTGAAGTCAACAGCAAAATGCACAGGGCACCAATGAGCTGTTCTGAGTAGGAGGGACCAGCTCTGTACCTTCTGCCTAAGGGATAATTTTATATTTCAAGCAATGGCTTATAATCATCCTTCCCTGAAATTAGAGGTAAAAGTAAGAGTGTAAAATCTTATTCTACACTTCCCCCTCCCATTCTCTCCATCCCATCTTTATTGATTAAAGGAACATTCCTTGTTTTTTAAATTGTTTTTTTAAGTGTTGGCTTCTGGGGCTTTAAAAATCAATGCACTTGCTCCAAGTACTGAATGCAACATTGCTGCTGAATTTATCTGTGAAATGTACCATGATTATGTTTTCAATTTATGAAAGTTCTTCCTTTCCACTGCATAAATGAGTATGTTATCATTTGGCTGCCTTGAGAGGTACCTGCAAAGTGGAAGAGCATAAGCAAGAGAGACAAGCTCACAGAACATGAAACATGTATTAAATTGTACGTTTATCTGTGTAGTGAGCAAAATAATTTAGAAGTTTCAGAAAGTTGTAAAGAGCTTTCTAGCTCAGATGCCTGATAATGGGTCTTGATCTGATGGGCTCTCTCTAAGCTCTGTGATGCTGTCTTCTAACCCAGGTAATGAAGAAGTGCCTCCAACGATTTTCATTTCTTTATCCTTGCAAACATGACCTTGAGCTTAATCATCAGGTCAGATGCTGTGTTTTTGCTGAGAGGAAGGATAATTTAGAGCCCCCAGCCCAATGCTTGTAGAAGGGACTAATGATTTTGACTACCCTCTCTAAACTATACTGAACTATATAAAGGGTAAGTACATGCCCACAGGACAAATTCAGATACTCTTTAAGACACTGCAAACCAAAGTTCCACCAACAAAAGCATCCAGAATTTGGAGTGATTGGGAACTCTTGGTTTCTTTTATGGTACTGATAAATGTGGTAACTTGCGGTGCATAGAAATGATACAACATAAAGCTGGATTGCATATTTCCTTGCTACAGGGTGTACTGAAAGTTAAATGTTTACGTGGAATCAATTTTTATTTGGAAAAATATCATAGAAAGAAAAATGCAAGAGGGCTCTTAAACTAAAAAATTCTGTCTCAGGAATCCTCTGAGCTGCAGATTACTGGAAGTTGGGGCAGTAGCCCATTTCAGCCTATTCTTATTCTCTTCCCTGGGTAACTGTTGTTGGTCACCATTGGAGACAGGATGCACTACACAGACTTTTGGGCTGATTTAGTGCAGTTGCTCATGTTAGCAGTACATGTAGACAAAGATCAGCCCTAATGCATTTTACTTACCCATGGTTTGACAGTGACAGTAACACAAGTCCTTAAAATAGGCATGAATATACAAAAAGCATTTATTTTATATTCTGCTCATGTTTTATATGAACTTGGATCTTTCAGCCGTGTCTCAGCAATCACAAGAAATCAGAGAGCTGTTTTGTGGATGATAGAAGTGAGGAACTGAGTTGATGAATTGTCAGTGCCAAACAAAATACAGGATAGAGTTGAATGAATGTTCAAAACCAGCACAGTTGAAGACCCCAGATCCAAAGTCAGCGAAGGTAATGGTGAAGGGAAGCTGGACCCTGTCCAGTGCTACTGTGCTTTTCAAAGTTATAGAAATCCGAAAAAAAGAGAACTGAGAGAAGAAGCTTCAGAAACCCATTTACATGGAAAGTACTCCCCTCCTTCAACCCACTCTCTCAATTTGCATATACATGTCTCTCAGCTGTTAAATCATGCGACCTAGATGTCTCTGAAACTAGACATCTTTAAAGAAATGCAGTCTCTCTGTTTCTGAAGGTTAGCTTCCCAGTTGTTCATGCACCTATAAAACACTGTGGATATGAGAAGAACAGTTTTGGTTTTTTTTCCTAAAGAGGATTTGTTCCATGATCCAGAACTTCTTCCTGTGGTTGCAAGCAAAAAAGCTTCCTGTGGTGAAGCAAAAAAACTGGATTGATATTATCTTCTGTGAGAAGGAAACTAAAGGGACAAGCAATCTAAGATCTTGATCAGGAGAGAAGTATTTGTTCTTTGGCATGACTGCAGGTGCCAGCCACTCCCAATGGTGGCACCAAGAGAGACAAAGTGATGGCATTTTCCCATCTTTTTTAATGCCAGAAATCTCTGTGGTGGCCAGAATGAACAATGTATCCGCTGCACCCACGACACACCGAGAAGCTCGGTGACAGACTAAGTCATATTAAACACCCTGAGAAGCACCTGACAGGACTGATATTCTGCACCACACCCTGGTGTGGTGCAGAGCTGGTGCAGAGCTGCATCTTCAAAGAACAATCAAGCTCTTCATTTGCAGAAATGCCACCCATACACAAAACCAAAATTAGACAAAAGATCTGGATCTGAAAACCTGGCATGCTCAGACCGAAAAAAACAGTCTCAAAATCTCTTGCTACTCCGGGGTGTGGAAGACAACACACTGTCCATACACTCCTTTCCACATGGATATTTTATAAATTAGAAATGGATCCTACTAATTTAATAATGTCAAATAAGGTAACAATACTATGCTCTGGAATGTGATCTTTGCTTTGTGATCAAGATCTTTGCTTCCATCTTTGAATGATCTTTCATTCCCACTATGCATAAAAAAGACATGTATGCAAACATGTGAAACTGCTAATAGTTCAGATATAAAGCAGGGATACAAGGATTCTGAGGAAATTGCATCAAGAGGGAAATAACAGTCAATAATCAGTTTTAGAATATTAAATAATTATTTTTCATACTGTGGAGGTAAGTGTATAAAGTAATTTCTCAAGTAAAGCTTTAGATGAAGTTTGGGTTTTTTCTAAAGGTACAGCATGAAACTGAGATAGCAAATCTGGTGCAGCCTGTGCCTACCCAAGACAAGCAAGGGCTTGATAAACCAAATTTGCTCAAGGATTTCATCTGCATGTTTAATGTTTTCACAGGTAGGTCACTTAATGCAAAATACCTCCCAAGTTTTTGGAGGAAATGTAACTGCTGACACTGATTCTGTCCCCTGACATCTGCTATTACATCATGGGTAGGATTATCTCCAGCATCAAGAAAGTCTCCTGACAAACAATCAGCTCCCAGTGCAAGAAGTGGGAGTGGAACATAAGGCACCACAACAGAATTTATTCAGAGTGTGGGGAAACTGACTTTAAAGTTTCATCCAATCTACTTCAGAAAGATAGGTTACACGTGGGACTCCATGTATTTACATAGATTATTGTCAGTCCTCCTTATCTGCCATTAGTCACTTCATGTCTGTACAGCAGTTTGAAGATATGGAGTGCTATGTAAGTGCTAAGTATTTGACTGATCACCTGTTACCAGAAACTGACTGAGTTTCTGAAATAGAGACTGAAATACCCTTTTCATTATCCTGAGAAACAGAAAACCTCCTCAGCCAAGAAGACAGGGCTGGCACGTTCAACGTAAGGTCATCACAAGAGTTGCAACTCCATTTTCACTTCGACACAGGGACAGAGCTGAAAGCACAGTCAGCGAACCACAGGGTGACACTGTGCTGAGCAAACTGAAGCGCTGAATTAATCACTCTGATCACACTGTTTATTGTTATTTTCCTACTTGGTTAATTTTCCCTTACCTGAAAGTCAGAAGCCCAAGTGCCTCTAAAGGGTTAGAAAACCTCCAGCTCCTCAACATGGCATACATTTCTGACACAGTCGTTCGATCCCAACTGGGGGCACTGCCCAGCACTAGAGGAAGGGAGCAATTTTGATTATTGCAGTGGTAACGATAAAACCATAAGATTCTTCTCTGTTGCTCTGAGAGTCTGGAAAAGAAGATTAGAAATTCAGTTTGAAATTAAAACCACCTGGAGCTTTGTGTAGCAACAAACTTTATTGTACAGAGGGGCCAAGTCACACAGTACACCGCTTTTCAGCTAAGTACGTGTTTTCCTTGGGGTAGGATATCATTTTCTGCAGACCAGCTTTTATAAGAAAAGTGATACTTATACTCTGGATCTGTCAGCCTCAGGTCATATAAAAATGAAGTGTCAAAAGACATACACAAATGATTATTTCACATCCCAAGCACTCTCAGTTTTCTTCTCCACTGTCTCTGTTGTTTGTTTATTTGTTTTTACCATTGTTGGTTTGGGGTTTTAGTTTTTCTGTTTGTTTGGGTTTTGGGTTTTTTTGCTAAAAAGGTACAGTTATCACCAGATAAATTATTGTTACATTCATCTGCTATATATTGTCTCTAACTAACTACTGTAGACACACAACACTGCTAGTCATTGTTTTCATTTCTGCCCTTGCTTTGACTGTTTAAAGCAGGTGTGCCTACTTTTAATGTATCTGTTTAAGCACACCCATGTGCATACACAAAAACATGAGCATGTGCACATGCACACACACAGAGTGTGATTATCCCTAGCAGTGAGTTTGGAAAAGGGAAGAAAAGCTCTCAGCAAATTCTCTATCTGTTCACAAAGCCTAGCATGCCATGCTTGGCTGTACTCACAAAAAAGGATGCAATATACCAAATTCCTCAAAGAGATATTAGATATCTAAAGGACATATTGATAAAATGATCAATCATCACAGCATATTTCACTACAGTGAGAAATGCCACAGAATAATTTCTGCTTTATACTGTCTGATTTGTCAACAATTCGGATGTCTTTGCCTCATGCATATTAAATTCCAGGTTTTGACACACCAGAAAACAGAAAAATAAATTCCCCTTGAGAGACAAGCCCAGACAATCTCATTAATTTGATATCAGAGCCTTCAAAAGCAAGCTCTGAAAGTGCAAACCATTCTCCAGTTCATACAAATCATTACCAAAATCAAGAACATAATTTTTCTTTGTCATATTTGACCAGATTGGTGATCTGTCTACTTAATAACATAATTGTGACTTTACATAGACACAGATATTTCAGAAGGTGCGAGAAATCTTGTACAAGGCAGTAAATAAATAGTTTGCTTCCAGTCAAGCAATTAATTATCCAGATGTGTAAACAGAGCTCAAAATTCAAGTGTTTACATTCTTTCCATGTTCATCTTCCTTCTATTTGCAGTATTTTGGGACATTCTCAGCCAAAAAAAAAATATCTTAGCCTCACTCTAACAGTTAAGATTGTGTCTTTCACAACTCACAGCAATGAGTTGCTCTGGCTCTGTATGCACTAGAGAACTTTTCTCCTTTGCCATTTTGAATTGCCAAGCATTTAGGAACAGAGAGTAGCAGCACAAAGATGGGCATATTTTTTACTGTAACAAGAGGGAATGTTAATTTCTTTCCTTTAGGAAAAGAAGGTTATAGGTGTATGCAGAGATTAACCTAACTGTGATACAAATTCTGTTGTGACTTTCAGTAATCATTTCAGGAAAAGTAGCATTTTGGTAATCACTTCAAGAAACAGCTTCAGAATTCCCAGCATGTCTGTGGTGACAATAGATAGATGCGTTTGGGAGTATATAAAGGCACACACAGAAGAATATAAAAGTAAGCCTAAGACTTCATTGCCTCTCTTGATTATCTCATGTATTTGGATGGTATTCTGCAGGACAGTTCAGCTAAAGGACCTCTTCTACATATTAACTTTAAGGAGAGATTTAAGCTTTGAAACAGCATCCTCCAAACTAGACAATCTGATGTTCAGATTAAAGCAGCTAAAGCTTCTACTGAGCTTGCAAAGGGAGATAAGAAATCAATCCTTGTATCATGTTTTCTAAACAAGAGGTTTCTCCCTCTGACTACGCCAGAGGCAATGCCATTTTCTCTTTCCATGCTTTAAAGATCAGAGACGAAATTAAAGGTTGGGTGGGGTAGGGTTTTTTTAGGTTCTGATTTTAGGCTTCTTATTTGTAACAAAAGTTAACATATACATGTAATAGGACATTCAAAATAGATGGTAAAAGTATTTTGCATACACATAGCATCTGAAGATTGTTATGCTAATAAGGACATTTCTTTGGCTTAACAGGGATAAGATGCTAATAAACCCTCTTTAGTGATAAATATGCAGTTTATGTTTTTTTAGGTAGAGTCATATCTAAATTTCCCTCCATATAAGATCTAGATTAAACTAGTGCTTAACACAAATACCCCCCCGCAAAAAAAACAAAAAACCTAAATAATTCAGTAATTTTCAGTTTAAGTTTTCATTAATCCCTTTAGCTAAATGAAGAGAACAGCTTCTGTGTAAGCTTTGTTAGCTGGTATTAATTATTACCTTTTTTTTGAGGGGGGGGGAATGGCAAAAAGTGAGTTTAAATGCACCTGAGATGCTTTTGTTGTTCATGTTCAGTACGAAAGCAGAATAAGACAAAAGGCAAAAAGAGGAAGGAGAAGCAAAGCTAGAAAATGCAAATTTCTGTCCCCAGCACTGATTTTCACTTGGAAGTTTCTCTGCCATGGACAGCCTAGAAAAGTGTGCAGCAATACCACAGTTTTTGAGACCTCCTCCACTATTCATCCAACTGGAAGTAGCCTTTCTAATCACAAGTCACAGCAAAAGCCCTCTCGTGACCACTCGTAGGCAATTTGGATTCTTATCAAGAAAGTGGCAAAAAGGGAAAGGCAAAAGAGAAGCTGAAAGAGAGGAAACAGGTAGAAGGAAAATGATGAAATAAAGATGGTAGAAGCCAGACTGTCATCTTCTTAGCTTCAAACCAGTCTCTGATCCCTACCCTGAAACCCACATTTCACACTGGGATACTGGGCTGTATCAGGTTGGAAGAGCAGCAGTCATCTCAGATGACTAGTATTCCAAGGTTTGTATTTCAAACACAGTAATTCTAAAAGGAATCAGAGGCTCACATCTGAAATGTTTTCAGAACTCAGCCAAAGCAGCTGTCAGTAACTAATGAATTCTCCTCTTGGCACTCTCTTGTCTGGTTTGGCGATGACGCCAAAGATCAGACAGTGTAGGGCTGCGAGGAGCACAAGAGCCACATGGTGAAGCTCATTGCCTTCAGTCCCACTGAACATCTTCATTAATCAACATCCAAGAGATACTGGCCATGGGGACCAGTGATCTGAGCCACCTAAGAGAGCGAGAGGAGTTTAGCTACTAGGTAGATTGTAGGTCTGGACCAGCTACTGGGGAATACCATGTCCATATAATAGGAGGAGGCCCAAGCACCAGCAACCAAATCAGAGTGTGGTTGTGAACTTTTGAGGATCATATGTCTGGGTGTCAGCAGCTGGGGAGAGCAACAAGATCTGGGGTGAGCTCCTGAATAGACTGTCTAAGCCCAAGTACTGGAACAATCAATATAAAAAAAACTATATATATATATATAAATATATATATGGATGTGTATATATTCCACCAGGAGACGGATCCTGATCAGGCAGAGAGGAGGAACAGAGTCAGGCTGTCTGTGCTGTCTGTTCTGTGCCACTGTTGCCTTTCTGGGTGGCAAGGTACAGCTTTTTCCTTCTGTTGATTTATTGATAGTATCAGGAATACATGATCCACCTCTGTAATGGTTGAACCTGGGAACATGTTCCCACAGCAGCCTTGCATTCACGGCACAACTGGATTCAACAGCCTGTAACAAAGACAACCACGCAGCTGTCTGTTTTTAACCACTGTTTCTTCCTTTTCTATCATTGGACTAAGAACCTGTGATGTCCATTCACTTACTCCCTCTGTTTCCAGTAGAATGAACAGAAGGATCCTGACAGCCTGAGAAAGGTTTCTTGTGTCTTCTGACCACAGAAACCCATGTATCTCAAAATCATATTTAAGGCTAAAAACCTGCCTAGATTCCCCTCTTTTTCTTGACATGTGGAAAAAAGGAAGGAAGAGATCTTTAGATATCATGGCCATAATGTGTTTGGATACTGATATGTTACAAATGTTTTAAAGAAAATTTCACGAATGAGGAAGGTAAACAAAAATTGCAGGCTGACAGATTCCTCTTGATCACTAAGTACTTAAAAATGTAACTGTTTCATTCAAAGCCCTTCACCTTCATGATTCAATCGGTAGATTAGCTTTGCCTAACAGAATAACAGGATAACAGAAAACAAGAAGAGTGGAAAAACACTCTTTCCTCCAAGAATCTGTTACTGAATTTATCAAAGCTTTAACTACAAACTGGTGACTTTCAGTGGTCTCTTCCCTTCATATTCCCACAAATTCAAAATTGTTGCATTAAGGATGTTGTAGGGTCTACCCTTGCCTATTCTTTGTTATATCTATTGAATGAACTTGTTATCTATCAATTTGTGTATGGCTTTCATGAATGCGATGACATTGTCTGCCTTCACAGCTTTGTGACAGCAGATTTTAAAAGCTCACATGGACTGACTTAAGAAGTACTTTCTTCCCATTGACAATTGATTTCCTACCTGGTTTCACTGAATGTCCCTAGTTCAAGTATTGTAGGAATTGATGAGGCATTCACCTTGTCTATCACCAACATGATTATATAAAAACTAATCATGCACACACAGACATCTTCTAGTCTTTTCTCCAAACTATGGAGTCCCAACCTTTTTAGCTTCTCTTGGTCAAACAGTTGCTTAATCCCTTTAATGATTTTAGTTACCCTTCTCTGTACATTTTCCACATCCACTGTGTCTTTCCTGAGTTCTGGAGACAAGAACTATGCAGCATATTCAAAATACAGCACAGGGTTTTAGACAGCAGTGAAATGGCACAGATTAGTTCCTTCTTTACACCCTTCCTGACAATGCCCAATATTTTATTGGCACTTTCAGGTGTTGCTGTACATTGCATTCAGGAGTTCAGGGAAATATCAGAAGTAATGTCAAGATGTGCTTCCTGCATTCTAACTGCCAGTACTGAGTTCAGTGTCAGGTAAAAGTGCTTAGATCATTTTCCCTTAAATATACCCCCTTAAATTTATCCACACTGAAGCTCATCTGCCATGTTTTTGCCCAATTTTGTAAAGTCCTTCTGGATCTTTCCTCTATAGCAGTGACAATCTGGCAGAGTTTAGTACCATCTGCAAACCTAGAGATTTCCCTGCCCACTTCTTTCACTCTGTCATCAATGGAGATACTGAATAAAACTGGTCCCAACCCTGAGCACTGGAAGACCCTGCTAGTGATTCCTCCATTCTGAAAATCCTATTTTAAACATCCTATCTTTGCCTTTAACCCACGGCAAAATAATTTCTTTCACAAGCTAATTTCCAATATCCATGCAGTCACTGACAACCTCCTAGGACAGCAACACTTTGATGAGGCAGGATTTCTATTCACAGAAGCCACACTGGTTCTTTCCTGACAAATTACTTCATACTTAGCTAAATTCTTAATGATCTTATTCCTTCTTACTGATGCCACCATTTCACCATGAACAGAGGTTAGATGCACTGGCTTGAAGTTCCCCAAATCACTCTGGAGTATATTTT
The DNA here is from genome assembly GCA_013397135.1 of Pachyramphus minor. Classification (NCBI taxonomy): domain Eukaryota; kingdom Metazoa; phylum Chordata; class Aves; order Passeriformes; family Tyrannidae; genus Pachyramphus; species Pachyramphus minor. The sequence goes on along the minus strand of VYXB01001938.1, from coordinate 427,632 downwards.
GTGATTGGAAAATTTGGTGGCACCTTGTCAGTGCCGTGGCACCATGGCTACTCACAATAAAATACTGACATCCCATTCACATTTTAAAATAAAATTAAAAAAATCACAGATCCCATGGTTAATAAAAATAATTTTACGTTTCATTCTGTCTTTTTAGGAGTTGAGGTAAACATCAAATACAACAGTAATCTGCCTTTAAAAAAAAAAAATTGATTTTAAACCCCCCAAGCCATCATCACAGAAATCAGAACAGAAAAGTCTTCTTAAAAGATACATTGTATCACACTGAGGGGGGTAAATTGACTCTAGGTTATTTAGTTGTTGTACAATTAATGCACCTTTTGACCTTAGATGGAGGATTAATTCACACAATTAACTGTCATTAGTAAAATGGCTCTCTGTAAGCACCAAATTCTACTCTGATTATACCCAAAATTATTTTATGCAGTACATAATCCTAATTGGTAGTATAACATACATATAGCTGAGCATACTAATCTGCCTCAGTATATACAGTGTGTTTTGTTCCACTTTATCCACCTTCTGTGAAAGCTAAACTTCACATATTTCTTTCCTTGCTTATAACTTGAAACAGATTTTTCAAATGCCATTTAACTACTATATCTGAAGTCTGAATGTATAATAACCGAGAGAAGCTGATTTCCACTGAACTCAAAGGTGTTCTTGCTAATACTGATATAGATGTACTGCATCACCTGAAAATCTTATTTTTTGAACCAAAAATTAGTTTCTCGCTTCAAAGACATGAAAAGATATAGTAATAGAAAGAGAAAAACAATCCTTTTCTAAACTGGTAAAAATACACTGCCACCTCCAGGGGCCTATTAGGCTCTGCTGTGATCTATTCTCTTATTTAGAGGTGTTCGTTCTCCAATCAGTCAAGCAAGGCTCCTCCAGAGGAAAACTTTGTTTTTAAAGAATTGGATGCACGTAGTTGTGATCGATAGGATAAGTAGAGCAAGCCAAGAATGAGCAGGGCTACCTGGGTACAACTTACAGCAAGAGAGAATGTATCTGAGAAAGCCTTGCAATGTGCTTCAGGCACTCCTGAGTTGGCTGTTCAAGATCATCTCTTCTTTCTTCAGGTTCAGGTTTAACAAACTCCAGATTAGTTTCTGGAAAGTCAATCTTTATTACAAAAAAAAAAAAAAAAAAAAAAAAAAAAAAAAAAAGACAAGAAAAAAGACAGAAGTGATTTTAGCAATATATATTGTCAGATACAACCATCAATAAATGTTATCTTGGATTTGCATGGTCAGTATACAAAATAAGACAGAAAGAAGGAGGGATAACTGTTTGGGGATGCTCACTATATGCAATATGCTACTTAAATGTTTTGGTGAGAAATTCAGTCCACAGAAATCAGTGGAAGCTAACTTTCCTGAGAGAATTTCATCCACTGTATTTCAATTTTATTAGAACTACATGAACACAAAGCTGGAGCAATCTTTTCCTTTTCTCCTCCTGTCCTGGTTTTTAATTGGATGGATTTTAAGTGGAAAACTTTCACTAATGTAGATTTGTTTGTTGTTTGTTTGTTGTTTTTTTTTTTTTAACTACGGATACCTATGATTCTATTATCACTTCTGGATGTTCAATTTAGTATATATCGTAGAACATCTACTAATTTTTCATTCTTTACATTTATACGTGGCGTCAGAAATTTAGGATAATGCTTTTTTAAGATACAGAGATAGTAAACATACAACCAAAATTACAATGCTTGAAGTACTTGTAATCTGAGTACATACTTGTCTGAAAACTTAGGTTGTTCTTTAAACATTGGCTCAGTTTCCATCCTTTTTTGGTTTTATTAGTGCTCACCACAATCTCTTATCTATATCTACTTTTAATATATATATTTAACATGCAACGCTCTTCTAAAGATTAAAAAAGTTATTCCCTACAAAACAGTCATATCAGAAAACCAGATCATCTTTAAGGTCCCTTCCGACCCAAGCTATTCATACTATGAAAATCTATCTTTATGACATTTCCAGCATGTTCCCAGATGGTGATACTGCCACATGCATGGGAATAACTGAAAATGAGAGATCTTGTTCCATTTCTTTCAGTAGAGAGAGATTATAAATTAATAGCCATTTACTGTCTCAACATCCCTTTATTATTAATAGGGGGAGCTATATTAAGGCATGGTCTTTGACTGAACTCCTCAGACTAGGAAATCTCCATTTGCTTGTCTGTTAAAACTAGGCTATTTTTAGGCCAGGCTTTTCTATCTGTGTTCTCTGCTTTTACATGTCATTTGCTAACAGATATTCAGCTTTTCAATACAGAAAACAATTGCCTTTGCCCTTTAAGTATCCTGTTGCTAACTTAACCTGGAAAGGTGGCAAAACTATCATGCAGACTTAATGTATTTTCAATGCTGGGAGAACCATTCTGCCCAGATTGAGTGAATACTTTGACCAGGACAATGATTGTCCCCCTGTACTCAGCACTGGTGAGGTCACACCTCAAACCCTTTTTTTCAGTTCTGAGTCCCTCAGTACAAAAAAGACATTGAGGTGCTGGAGTGTGTCCAGAGAAGGGTAATGGAGCTGGTGAAGAGTCTAGAGACTAAATCATATGAGGGGTGGCTGAGGGAGCTGGGGGTGTTTAGCTTGGAGAAGGAGGAGGCTCAGAGGAGACTTTACAACTCTCTACAACTACCTGAAAGGAGGTTGTAGTCAGACTGGGGTCAGCCTCTGGTCCCAGGCAACAAGCGACAGGATGAGGACATAGCCTTAAGCTGCACCTGGGGAGGTTCACGTTGGACAGCAGGAGGAGTTTCTTTATGGAAAGTGTTGTCAGGTGCTGGAATGGGCTGCCCATGGAGGTGGTGGTGTCACCATCCCCAGAGGTGTTCAAAAAGTGGCTGGATATGGCACTTAGTGCCACGGTTTGGTTGACAAAGGTGGTGATCAGTCAAAGGTTGGACTCGATCCTGGAGGTTTTTTCCAACTTCAATGATTCTGTGACTCTGTACTCAGCACATAGTCATCAAGGGAGAGCTATACTCACACCTATTAACAACTGCTTGTAGCCACTTTCTTTTACGCTACTCAGTCTTATTGTAAGCTGTATGTTACACTTACAATGGCATACAATTCAATAGCATCGGAACAAAAGCTCAAATTTGACAAGGCAGCTGTTAAGTCAGGTACCAAGTCCTTTATTTGTGTCAGAAGTATTTTGGGAACCAAAAAATTCAGGTAGTGAGTCACTAATTTGTGTCAAAAGTATTTTTGGAACCAAAACGATAACAGCAAAAATTACCCTACAAAAACCTTCTCTAGCCCTGAGAGGTGGTTATTTGATATGGAAAGCATTAGACATATTTGCCACTGCACAGAATTACAGACTGTCATCCTGGAGGTTAACATGTTTTCTTTGGGTGGCCTTGATAAGCTGCCCTCTTGCACTTTGTTAGAAAACAGCCCTTTGCTTTGCTTTCTCGCTTTCTTACCTGCAGAGTGACCGAGGTTGGTGTATCTGTGCTGCAGATGCCCGGGGTAATCATTGTTATGGGTGTGCTGCACAGCATCATGCTGAGCAGCACAGTTCCATGCACGAGCCGCCTGCAATAAACACAGAGAGAAAGAGGGGAGCAGGTTTTATTGAAATTACATCAAAGAACGTGGAACTGGAGAGCTTAAAAGACACACAAAAGGAGAACAAACCTTTTCTCTTTACGTGACTAGCACAAATCCGGCCTCCATCAGTACAGGTTGATGGTCTCAAAGCTATCTGTGCATTTGCAGGGTTCATGACAAAAATCACATTCCCAAGACATTGTAAGCCAGCTCTGTACTTTACCACTGACTTCTTGTGTGACAGGCATTGCCCTTTAAGCTAGACGTAAAATAAGGATACTACTATACCTATATAATTTCTATCTCAAGATTTAATTTTGAGGACAAACACGTTAGAGATTGGGAAGTGTCAACATGGTGTAAAAAGTGGAGGGCAGCATACATTTATTCCACAAAAAGAAGAAACTCATGGCAATCTACTGCAACCATGAAGGATCCTTGCTGTTTTTATGTGTAGATGGCAGGGAGGAGGGAGTATGATATCAGATTCTCCAAAGAGCTGAAAGAAATTTGAGTGGGATAGTTTGTACCACATATACCACACGTGGTTTTTGGACAGATGAAAGATTATGGTCTGAAGTACCAGTGTGAGCACTACACGTACAAGAAAGTCTTATCAGCAAAACAGGCAAGCATGTGGCGTGCAGATAAGAAAACCAGCATAATTTGATATGTCAACATAACTCAGTCTAGAGAACTTGAATAAAATCAGAAAGTTGGGGTGAAAATTCTAAGCATAACCAATTGAATCAAATTAAGAATGCAGTACCTGAATAAAGAAAGATATAGTACCCTGGATTTAACCTTTCATTTCACAGAAACACAGAGTATGCTGAGTTGGAAGGGAGCAACAAGGATCATTGTGTCCAACTCCTGGTCCTGCACAGGACCATCCCCAATAGTCACACCAGGTACCTGAGAGTGTTGTCCAAACATTTCTTGAACTCTGTCAGGCTTGGTGCTGTGACCACTTCTCTGGGGAGCCTGTTCCAGTGCCCAACCACCATCTGGGGGAAGAACCTTTTCCTAATAACCAACCTAAACCTCCCCTGACACAACTACAGGTCATTCCCTTGGGTTCTGTCACTGGTCACCACAGAGAAGAGATCAGTGTCTGCCCCTCCTCTTGCCCTCCCAATAAAGTTGTATCTGCAATAAGGTCTCCCCTCAGTCTTCTCTTCCCCAGGCTGAACACACCAAGTGTCCTCAGCTGCTCCTCATTACGGCTTCCCCTCAAGGCCCTTCACCATCTTTGTGGCCCTCCTTTGGATGCTCTTCAAGAGCTTAATATCTTTCTTATATTCTGGTGACCAAAACTGCCACAATAGTCGAGGTGGGGCTGAACGTATTTGTCCGTATCTTAATGATTCGTGAGGTCAGAAATTTGATTCTGTTCAGCATCTCTACTTTTACTGACAAATAATTTTTATTAATATCTTTTCAAACACTGCTCAGTCATAGAAACTGAGAGATGCCCTAGATACCCTTCTGCCCATTGCAGCAGAAAGAGCCAGTCAGATAAGTGAGGTTTGAATGCCCAGCTTTTACCTAAGAGGAGGAGGTTAGAGGTACAAGAGAATCCAGATGGGCTATTTGATCCCAGCATGAGTTTGCAACATTGCTGTATGAAAGTACCTCTGGAATTGCAAACTGAAATAAATTGCTTAAAGTCACCTGAGGAAGGTCTAAGAAACTCCCACAAAGTCCTTGTTATAGTCAACTTAAATTAGTCTAAACATAACTCAGGACTAATTTTTTTCATTTTCACCTCTCAAGCTATTCATGTTGTTAGTGCAAACATTTTATTTTATTGTGAGAACACAGCCCAGGAGGATTAAAGAAAACCATTTTCTGAAGTCTCTTTTGCAGCTGTAGGTACATTTGCAGGGGAATAGAGGTCAAAAAAGAGCTGTGATGTGAACAAGAGAGCACTCGAGGGAAAGCAGCAGTTGTGTTATATGAAGTCTTTCTCATTTAGGTCATTGATGTGAATGTGGAAATGATCAACAATGATTTAAAGTTGTTTTCCTGTTATGTGTACTCAGATGACCTTTAATAAATGAGTGGCATCTCTTCAACCTTTGTTGACATCTTTGTTCAAATCTTTGTTGACAAAGATTTACATCATCATGTGAACTAATTGGCACTTTTGTTAGAAGGGAGAGGAGTAGCTTAGAACAAATGAACATGAAGACTAAATTATCCTTCTGAGCTCTCATTACTGCTAATCACTTTCATATTGTGCTCTAAAACTATGGGGAGCTTTAAAAAAGAATCCATACAGTGGGTTTTTTCCCTGGAAGCCTGTGTAGACAAATACAAGAAGTAGCACAGACCTCAGAGGTACTATAGATGTGTTTATTTGGGACATTTCCTGAGCTCATTATTTCAACTAATTTACACCCAGTACTAATGTGGCTAAAGACCATCCAGGAAGATAAGGAAGAATCATCAAATGGGCTTCTCAGGGTCCTCAACTGGAGAAACAGCAAGTAAAGCAACGTGCCTTTGATGGACTGAGGTGATTTCACACATTAAAGCAGATTACAGGACTGTCAATAAAACCAAAGATGTTAAGCCACTTCCACAGTGTGGAAATAACATCTCCTCAGAAAAAAATGAATTTTACAAGACATATTAATGCTTTGTATATAAAGTAGCCTAATTTATACATTTGGAAATAAGTGAGCAACTTCTGTATCTTCCATCAGTAAGTCACTCTTTGGAGTAAGGCTAAACTGTAAACACAGGAGGCACTTTTTAAAAGATCACATCAGCTGGGAATTAGGGTATGTGTTTCTGAAGCACAGCTTTCCCTAGCAGTCTCTTGGGCACTGTACACACTGCACAGTCAATATTCTCCCATCACTATTTTTAGAAGAAGAAGCAGGAGAGTGTGCAGGATCCATTCTGAAAAGGAAGGAACTATCATCATGAGCATGATAACCATAACCTTTACTGAATGGACAGATTACTCTCTCTGCCATCTGGTTGTGCTGATGACAGGCAGGTGTGCTGATGACCTGTTCTGCCTGCCAGTCTTCCCATCTGTAAGGTGAGGCCAGTGACAATGGCCTTCCAAAGACTGTGTAATGATCACAGCCATAGACAATGGCTTCATGCAACAACTTCAGCATCAAGCACATCTGAAGGTGAATAATCAGATGCACCCACGACCATTTATTTTTTTATATGCAGATAGAAAGCCCTGGAATTACAAGATTCTCAGCTCTTGTTTATTACCAGATATAAAATAAACTTCCCATCGTATCACAGAAGAGGACACTGTTATTTAAAGGCAGCTCAAGGTATCCTAACTAAACAAAGTTAACTTTTATCCTGAAGTCACATGGCAGACTTCCCTCACCACATCCTGCAAGAGGAAAGTTTTGTTACTTGCTCTGTCTGATTTGGAAATACCAATTCAAAATAAATTGTGGTGTTGGAATTAGGGAAGTCAGAGCAGTGGGCACTGTGGGGGACATTGCAACTCCAAAATCGCCCCAAATGATGGATTTCTGATTTGTTAATTAGCTCTGGATCACTAAATTATTCAGCCCTAGAGACAAACATTTTCTCATGTTAAGGAAGGGAAAGTTGACACACATCCTTGCGAGCACTTCTTGAACTGCCTCTTGTGTCTAGTAAGACTTCTTGTTACAGAAGCACCATCAAGGGCTCTATTGGAGTTGATTTAGGGCTACTATTTGACTGAAGTCAGCTACTTGATAAGGCTGAGAAATGCAGATATGGAGGCTTACCTACTGGTCAAGTTGTCAGCTGCACTCATTATTACCCTGCTCATTCCCAAATGTATATAACATTAGAGTTACTGTTTAGGATGGGTATACCAGGAAAATTAGGACAAAGTGCTGTGTAAAAATAACGTAATTATCTCCAAACCTGACATTTTAAGTCTTAGAAATTCAGAGTTGAGGTTAAATTCAAAGCTCCTAAAATGTAAAACTTCCTGTAGCTTATGACCCAAGCTGTCTAAATTCTGCATTGGAATGATACTCTGAAATAACTATTTTATTAAAATTACAAATACTACAAAACTCTAGAAAATTCATAATTAAGATATAATTTTCAACTGCAAAGTAATACCAAATGTCCTACATTTGTAAGGGCCGTAACATCCATCCCCACAGTTTCCGGTCTAAATAACTGCCTTAAATTTGTAGGTGATGGAATGAAAAATTATCATATTACTTCAGACTTTTAAAACAAATTTGCAGGCACATTCCTGATTACTTCCTAAATTTTGCCTCAAAAATGTAAAGCTTAAGTTTACAAGCAATGACTTTAAGGTAAATAACTACATTCAGGCAACCTTTGGAGAATATTTGCAGGAAGTCATTTTTGTAAAGAGTGGAACTATTTGTACAGAAACATCCAAAGCTGATAAGCATTAATCCCAACACATGCTTGGTAAAGACTGTATATCCAGCAGCCAGTCATGTTATAAATCTGCACAGTGAGAGAATTAGAGTTCAGGAAATAATCAAAATTAAGCAAATTTGAAATTTACTAATCATCTGTTCACTGACAAGTCTTTATCAACAACAAGTCCAAAATAGGCCAAATTCTTGAGAACATTTTTAGGCATTGTGTGGTTTCAAAAAGGGCTAGGTATGAAGAGATTGTAAGAAAAAATTAAATAACATACTTTAAATAAAAGTCTAGATTTTGCTTCTTTATAAATGTATATATATTTCTCATACACTCTGCTTAGTATTTTTTTTAGAGGAGAACCAGAGTGCTAAAATCTCAGAAAATAACTACAGCCCTTTAATCTGGCAAGGGACTTTGATATGGTCTTGCCCAAAAGCATGAGAAACTTCCCACTTCTTGAAACCAATGAAAGGAATTTATACACTACATATGTTAAAATATGTTCATGTTTTCTTAATCTTCAGTTCAAACTAAACATAAAGAATTAAAATATGAAGGACATTATACTAATACTATTATATAGTAATAGTATGAAGGGGAAAAAAACACTTTTGGGTTATTCCCAGATATTACTTTTATCCCCTTCTCTCTTTAACATAAGCCACAATGAGCTTGATTTAATTCCTTTGTTTTTAATCAGAGGATATAATGGGACAGAAATGAGGAACTGTATTTTTAAAATGTTTGACATTTATTGTACTTCAATATGTAACAAAGCAATCTGTGTTTTTTTAATTATTATTTTTTAACAAGCATCTAAATAGAGAAAGAGGGGCCATACTCTGTCCTTATCTTCAGTGATCCTGAGAAGAATGACCCTCAGAAGAGACCAACTGAGACAAGGATTTGAATCAGGATGTTTGATGACCCAGGTAAATACTTCAGGGCTCCTGGCTTCTTCAAAGAGCTTACTTCTGTCCTTTCCCCAATAAATTAAATCCTGGGCATGAGAATGTTAAGACTTTCATAGAACTGAAATTCATCTCTTAGAGATGTTCTCTATTGAGGAAGTGGTATTTTCCAAGCTAGAAATGTTTTGCCAAAGATTTTCTGGTCAGATTTCTTTAATCTCTTTATATACCTTTACAGAGTTTGTTATTTAGAGACCCTAATACAATAATCTTTGCAGTAATACAAGGTGCTCTTGACATATTAGCACGACACTACAGGTACAAATCTTTTCTTGGTAGGTACTTTCAAGTTTGGAAGTACTTTATGGAAATAAGTCTTGCAGTTTAGTTGTATTCCAGCAGCAAGGGGACTTGCAGGGCAATTCTTATTTTTAAACCAATCAGTCTATCAATTGAAATCATGTTGAAAGAATAATTCTGTGGAGCTGTGGTTGGCTAAAAGAGGAAAAAGCATTTAGGCTTCTTTGTGTCAATAATTACTATAATTGCAAATGACACAGCTATCAGATTAGGGGGTGTTGAACATGCTATTCCTACATTATTCCTCCCCATCAACTCACCCTTCAATTCTGTTTTGAGGGGTCACTGCAGCAATGATCTCTACAATTACATAGCAAATGCACGGAAAGTCGCCCTCTATCCCCTTCCTTGTGCTGATTGTGTGTATCAGGAAAGAATGGAACCATTTTTCAGTAAAATTTTTGAAACTGTGTGGGTGATTTGGTGATCTCCCCAATGAAAATCAACATGCTTGCTTTGATAATGGCATACATTAAAAAAATGACAGGTTGCTGAGGGCTTTCAGAACTTCCAAAAATCGTTACTTTTGGACTCGAATGCTGAAAAATAAGAAAATCTCTAGAAAATACAGGTCCTCAAGAAGAGGATCCCCACACAGGCACCTCTGGAGGTAAATGGAATAAGTGTGCCCCTGTTATAATGCCTAATGCTCTGCTTCTGAATGAATGTACTCAGCACATACCAGCTTGCTGGGGATAAGGCCAACTTAACTCTTCATCTCAGGTTAAGATTCTCAGCCAAGATATTCCCTCTCTATTTTGCCCTAAACACGATGATCTTAGAAATACTCAAAATAAACATATTGCATATTTTGCTTAAAAAGACATACACAGTCAAAGAATGAGTGATGTGCTCTTCTTGAAACCAGCTATGAAAAGTAATTGAATTAATTGCCCAAGCAATCCCTGGAGCAGAGATTCATGTTTCTTTCCTTCCCTCAAGCCAAGTGCTCTAATCACTAAGTCAGAAAAGAGCAGAATAACTGAATTTGCTCTAAAAAGATGGAAAAAGCCTCTAAGCCCAGTCCAAAGTTCACTGAAACACAAGGTCTTTCAAACATGGCAAATTCATGCGTGCAATCAGATATTTTATTTGTTTTATTCTGCTTTAAGTGGTGATTGCCATGATATAGAGAAGCAGATCAAGATGTCTCAATATAAGGAAAGAGCTATAGCTTAGAGATGGATGCTAATGAATGACCTTGTAAATTTTGGATGTACCCATCTATTGCTCAGAGGGTATGCAGGGCTCTGGAGTCTAAATAAAAACTTTAGTATCATTGTAAAGACTTGATCTAAATTCAGATGTCACAGTGCTACTAAAATATATTTAGAGCACTGCAGAAAATTTACCTTAGTTTCTATACATCACTGCAGAGACGTTCAAAGCTACAAGTACCTTTAAAGCATTGTTACATTGTGTACTGTGTAGAAAGAAGAGGTTAAAAAAAAAAGGAGAAAGCTTCTAAAGTGGTGTGGAGAGGGAAAGGTGCTCCTTGTGGTCATCACTAACTGTCCCAATTTAAGCAGAATGAATGGGTGTGAGAACAGAAGAAAAACACCAACCATTGTGAACAAGAGGCTAGGCTGAAAAGGATTTTGCAAAGCTCCAGGAAAGGGTTCACAAGGCCTTTCAACATGCCTACAGAACTTTATCGTAAGTGTTAAACAGTCACCTAAACCGAGTTCAAAAACAATGTATGGCAAAGAAAGAAAAGCTTATGGATGGGGCTCTTACTGGGACATCAAAAGCAGTTTACTGTGACTGTCTCAGTCTTATTACCGCAACGTCCTGAAATGAGTATTTCTGTCTTTTTATATTTCTCCCAAGTTGAGTGTGATACTATTCAAGAATGGTCTTTTCTTAAGCTGTCATACAAAACTGAACTTACTCTTTTGGATACAATGGGGAGCACGTCCAAGCAAGCACTTCTCTATTTTTAGAGGCACTGTTTACTCCCAGTAGTTTTATTGTCAGCATAGTTTCCCTTGGAAGAGCCTTTATTCGTAGAGGAAAGTTGATTCTAAAAAAAAAAGAAAAAAAAATCAGAAAAGAGAAAAATAAAAGTTAAAAAATTCAGCATTTTTACCACAAGTGACAGATCCCTTCAACCCACTGATGAATACTGTCACCCAATAACTTGAGTCCCAGTATTTGAGAAGAGGCAGATAAAAACTCATTCACTTCAGTGGTAACCACCACAGCTGACAAAGGTAGCAAAAGCTTAGTTAAACTTTGCTTTAGAATTACCTTATTAATGAAAGGTTATTTCAGAATAAACAAACCTATAAGGGTGAATTGTAAACCAGTAGTTAGTTATTTTCTGTCTTGTGTCTTCAGAGGAAAACACCACTTAAGAAACTAAATGTTGCTTCTGAGTAGAATATGATAGTAAGTCTCTCATTCAGGTGTGCTTTAGTGGTGTGATATTTCCCACCATAATTTACAGACAGATTTTGTCTTAACGGCAACGAGTGATTCACATTTTTTAGTGAAAGTAATTAGTTTTATCAATATTCATCTCCACTTTGTATTTACCATTAGCAAACTTGGCTGGTCATTCCATCTGTTAATATAGTTTATAAAAATTCATAACTTACAATGATTTAAATTCATAACTTAGAATAAATCAGATAAATCTAATAAATCAGATACTTTCATGCTGTGTGGATAAATCACGTGCAGAATTACCCAGACATTGTAAGTTTGTATTTAATTTCTCCTGAAAAGGTTGTTTATGGTGGACAGTGCATTTCTAAGCTTTTTTCATGCATTTTCAGTGCAAGCTTAAATTTCTCAAGTGGAGGGGAAAATTAATTACACTTTTTCTGTATAAACAAAATCAATATAAGTAGCTAGAGGCTAAAAGAATTATTCCACATTGACAACATAATCATTAAGAAAACAAAAGATCTGCATAACAGAGATTAAAAAAACAAACCAGAAGATAAATTTAAATAACATACATTGGCAGAGCAATGCAACTCTCAGCATTTTGTCAAGGGTATAGTCATACTTAAACAGCAAGCAGAAGTAGAAACTCTATTTTAAAAGTATAGTGGCCTGAAAAATATAAGAATTATGGGTACCAGAAATAATACATGGTAACAGTATACAGTAAAATTAGCATAAGATTTTGCCCGTAGGTCCAAATCTGTCAGATTTCTATTGAACTTGAGAAAGTTTCCTTGAATGCACTGAGGAGCCACTGAAAAAAAGTAGATGGTTTTCAGCCGAAATTCTGAAGTACTCCAAATTAGCATTAGTGTCAAAATTTCAGATGATCAATCCTAAACATTTGGAAATTATGCAAATTTGCATACCTCTCTCTTTGAATAACAAAGCAAGACAGCCATTTCCCACTCCTTCTGATTAACAGGAACAGGATTGAGAAGCAATTCTGAACTGTCTTCCCACTTGTCCCTGTTTATAGCTTTCAAGTTTGCTTTCCCTGTCTCATGCCCTCTTCCTTACTCATAGTTAGTTAGAAAAAATTATTGGGGACCTAAACGGTTTCACATGCTATAGATGGTTTGTTCAGTCTCTTTCACTGACAGACCAACAACACTGCCCTTGCTACGTAAATGTTTGACAAAGAGTTGCACTTTAAAATATCGTCCATGCTGTGAAGAGAAAAAAAATCATGACATGCATTTTATGATACTGACAATTGTTAACACCCCTTGTGAACCTGGGGCAGTGAAAAAACCCTCACAATTTGAAGAAAGCAAATGATTGCCAGAGTTTCCCCAGGACACATTATATAGCTCTACTTCCAGCAGGAAAAGAACCTGCAAACTGTGGCAAGTTCCACATCCCAAGAGTTAAAGTATGAGCCAAAGAGGACCAACACTTCCCTTCCAGTGACATGTGATACACAAGGAAGGGGAATATCTCTATTGCTTTTAGAACTTTGATTAATACATATCTGAGCTTACCCCGTTGTCTCATCCTTTCTGACTGTGTGAGTCTGAGTCAAACAGATGACTAAGAAGAAGAAAGAGGAAATGGAACACTGGTCAGAAACAAGACACCCTATGGGTGAACAATTTCAACAGTAGTTGAGAAGAACAAAGAAGCTGCTCGCTGAGAAGGTGCTATTCACAGATATTAGATAAAGTTATACAGCTTAATTGGAAGCCAAGGGCCTAATATCATAAAAGCACTCAACACAGAAGAGCTCTGGGGCAACGCAGGCTGTGCCCTCAGAGAGTGTAAACAAAACAGACAAGCCAAACAAAACATGGAGAAGAGGGAAATGCGGTGCCAAGAAAGTATCTGAGGTGATGAATGATGGGCTTAACGTTAATTCCATACCCATGTCTGTGGGTTTAACATAAATTATGGAGGATGGAAAAAGAGGAGATGGTGGAATAAATACATAGAGAGCAACCATCTGAGAGAAAAGAAAGAAGATAATATAAAAGGTGTCAGTCAGTGAAAAATGAAGCTGGTGAGAAAATAAGAGGGCAACTTTTGGACTTCACACATTATGTGTTAAATGGTATCAGCCTGTTCAAACTCTGCACCATGGAGACAACAACGCTTTTCAAAGATAATACACAAGTTCTAAAGCAAAAGTGTACTCTTAAAAAAGTACAAACAGAAGAAACACTAAACAAGGCAACCTCTGTACATAGCAAAGGATTCCCATCATTCCTGAGACCATTCTGGGAAGGACTGAATATGGTAACAGACATTAACAGAAGCTCATGTTTATACATAAAAACTTATCAACTTAAAGTTCAGGTGCTAATTGGCTGAAGCACTTGAAAACAGAAACTAAATACATGAAAATCAGCAAAAAAAGCTAGCCTTGTCTTTGGCAGAAGCTCTCTGCCTAGATTCCTAATCACCCAAACGATATTCTCCATATTTTTTCTCCTCTGTTCAAATCAATCTTAATCTAAGATCAGGACTCCTTTTGAATGAGCTGGTTTTCTTTTTTGGCCTGATTCCTATCTATACAGAAACTATCTGACTTCCTAATGTAATAGAAGCTCTTCCTGATGACCTTTTACCACATGCATTTTCAACACCTGTTATCAACTGGTTAGAATCAAAGCAGCAAGAAACTTTTCAATAAACAAATTTTCTCCTCTGTAAAGTTTTTATGCAAACATATTCCCTCCTGTTTCAAAAAGGTGATATTATAGCCAAAAGATAACAAAGAGTGAACACAGCTCGGTTAGAGTTTTGAGTGACCCAGACTTCCTACCAATGTATGACATGGAAGAACAATTCCAGTAATACCTACTTCATTAAAATAGTCTACTTTTTTACCCAATTTCAGCTTGAATTCTTGCAAAAAGTATTAATTAGTGTTTGCATGCATCTATTTATTTTAGGAAAGAAAAAACAGCCTGTTCCTGCATGTTTTAAATTATGCCAACTAGGCACATACAGCTTCAGTGAAAACCTATACTGTTCTTTCTCTCTGTGTATTTCAAAATATTCTAAATATACTGATTATTCTGTCAAGTTTAGTGCTGGTTTTTTACTCTTTCTTAGAGGGTTAGCAGCACAAATAGCAAAGAACCACACTGTCTCATTATAGAACTGTGACAAGCATTTAATATTAAAATAAATTAAAAGCAACACAAATATTTCCTTCCCTATGCATAGAATCAAGAATAGTTTGGGTTGAAAGGGATCCTAAAGACCATCAGCTATGGGCAGGGACACCTTTCACTAGACCAGCTTGCGTAGAGCCCTGTCCAACCTGGCCTTGAACACTTCCAGGGATGGGGCAACCACAGCTTCTCTGGGCAACCTGTTCCAGAGCCACATCACCTTCACAGGAAAGAATTTCTTAATAAAATCTAATCTAATCCATCTCTCTTCCAGTTTAACACTGTTAGCTGATTTAAAACACTCATCTGACATCTGCATTTTGACTCAAAACAGCATCTGTTCACAAAATTCAGTTCTGGACACAAGGTAAAACATACAAAAATAAGGGCATATGTGGCTCCTTGGATTCTCAGCCTGTGCTTCCGGACATCAGGCTCAACAAATCTTCCCTCACATTTTGAGACTTAAAAAAATGTAGGCCATTAGGTTTGAGATGGAAACTATGTGAATACCTTTAATGGTTGAGGGAAATGTTGAAAAGCCTGCCAGACAGATATAAACTTGGGGAGTTTCACTTTGGAATCTATTAGAATAAGATTTTGAAAATTATTTTTGAAACTTAAGCAACAATAAAAAGTAAAAAGGTTCTCTTACAAACTGATACAATTATATATACCTCTAGATCTTGTTTCTGATGTTAAGAGCCTCTTAAAGCACCTATGGCCTATAAAAGAATTTTGTGTACATACTTAACTTCTTCTTTTTCCAAGAAGCATTTGGACGGAATTGCACACATCTAATAACTATTTTGCAAAGGAAGAGGCTTCAGCAGAAAGCCTGAAGCTTCAGTCTGACTGCTTTAAATTTTGATGAAATGGAAGAAGAGCAGAGTTTCTGCTTCAGTTACAGCTAAAAATTTATTTCTACTCTTCCTTGTTATATTTTGTTTTAGAAAAGGTTTTGTAAGATGCATTCCAGAAAGGCATCTCCCACATTTTAGAAGCCAAATATGCTCTTAAGAAATAAAATCCTTCCCTTTCACTTCATATATCTGCCTATATGTACCATAAGAAAGTACTTGACCAAAACTTGGAGAAGGTGAGAATTCCTACAGAGCATACAAAAATGATCCAATTTTTTAAACACACGGACAGCAGTTACTTCGCAATCATACGAAAGACTGAGGGTTATACACTCAAACACTATGGACTCAATTGAGGCACCCACCAAAGCAGATGTTAAGCCCTAAAAGAACCCATTTGGATGCTTAGGAGAAGTGCACCCATTTTGTTTCTTCATCATAGAGCAGACCTACTACTCAGGAGCGCTGTGCAAGAAGACTATGCAAAATCTTCAGCAAGATAGATGTGTAACAGGTTTGACATAAAAAGGTCTTCTCCCATATGACCAGCTTGAAACTGCTGAGTGCCTTACATAAAGGCAAAGAGGTTATGAATTACACTCTGTATTCAATTGTAATTTAAAAAAACACCTTTCAGATAACTCGTAGCTTTTGCTCAATTCTAATGTAATCAAGCTGCTTTCAGATTTAGAATACAGTAAACACTGATGCCAAATACCAAAAATTTCAAAGACTGTAAATATAAACATGTCATGCTCAGGAAGCTGAAAGAATTTCATATTACCACCAAATCACCAACGAAAGCATACTTCTTCTCTCTCATCTATTGCAAGTATATTTTTTGTCATCCCATTGCCTTAAACAAATGTTGTTTCAGTGTGTGCTTTGTTTTTCAGGGGAATTATTTTCTTCAGAGCAGACAGGCAGGTGAGAGGCAATTAGTAGCTTTCACACTAAACTTCCAGTCTCAAACTAAAGTCCTCATTTTAAAACTGAAGATCCTTCTTATAAAAAACAAACACACAATCCCTCAAAACCAAGGAAGCAAACAAACAAACGAAACCCCAAACCAACAAACCACAAAAGCCTTGCTGGCTTGTGAAAAAGAACCCTTACAGAAATGTTACCATGGGTTTTCAGGCTGCATATGTACTAGAATTGGATCCAAAAGGTGGAATTCCTCAAAAGAGGACAGAAACAGAGCCTTTAATTGCATCTGCTTTTGGTTCCAGTATTCCTCCACGATGCCTCCAGTGAACAAAAGCTGCTCTCAGACCAGACTTACCTTATCCTATTTCTCTTCCTCTAGTTACCCCACTTTTTTCTCACTCCCATCTCCCTAAGTTTCTGTGAATTAATTTGCTCAGAAGATTCATTAAAAAGAGGTGTGTGTTTAGGTTTTGGGGTTTTTTTAAATGAATATTTGATTTGTAGTTTCTGTCAGGCAAACTTATATCAAACACAGGCCCAAACTTACTTCTCGTTCCAGTCAGCCAGGAAAAAGAAGGATCTTCTAACCGGAGTATTTTTGCAAATCTTCACTTGGCATATTGTCTTCCCAGCATAAGTCAGTGAACAGGAAAAAGAAAAAACTTTGTAGCTACAAAGGGGAAAAAAAGGAAACAGAAACAACAAAAAAAGAAGATTAATTGTAATGTACCACGTCCAGCACAGTAAATTTGGAGTTAACCATTCAGAAACTTGTGAAGATCCACCCTTACATGTGTGAAGAATTCAAATAATTAATCTCACATTAATGAGTGTGTGAAGAGATGTTTATTTTTGGTTGTTTGGATTTTTAATTTTTCTGAGTTCTAGAAAAGTTCTTAAGACACCTGGGTTTTCTTTCATGTTTTTGTTACTAAGATTCAAGGGAATCTATTTACAGCAGAAGCATTAAAGGCCTCTTGTTGGTTGTCTTCAGATAGTTTTCCAACAGGCCTCATAGTGAAATTCAGGACTGGGGCTATCTGTTGTTTCATATTCTTCTTACTAAAATCTTTTCAAATATTAGTCAAATATAGCCATAGAGTATAAATAACTAATGTTCTTAATGAGTCTTGTGACTTCCAGATCTTCCTGACAATCTCAGCTTTAGATCTCATTCTGTACAAGAATAATGAGCAGGGAAACAGTCAAATGTGAACAAGAAATTTGAAGCAGTTTCAGACTGAAGGTGCCTGACTTTGTCATATTTATAAGAATGATGGTTGATGTCTTCCAGAACATTATAATAATTTTTATAATTATTGTAACAGATTTGCTTTTCAATTTTTTTCTCTCTTTTTTTTTTGGTTGTTTATTCCAAGAAAAGGATCTGTAATCTGTAGTACCTATGAGGCATCAGTGCAGAGACAGAAAAAAGTATCTCATAAGACTAGGAAAATGCTTCCCCTAGAGTCCAAATGTTGCAAACAGTTGGAGGATAGTTTAGGAAATAATAGGTTTTAATACAATCAAATTATTAAGTATTGTTATTTATGCAGAAGCACCAATACATAATATACAGACATATTCCTGATTCATAAACCAAAAGGACCTAATGCTGGAAAGATTAATGATTACACAATGTTCATTCTGACTGAAGCCAGGCAGGTTGCTCAGAGTGCATGAACTTCAACCCATTTTAGGTCCCTGTAGAGCATTTTGCCTAAGCAGCCTCCCTGTGAATTCAAAGTCATGACTCTGTAGTTTTGTCCCAGAGATCACTTCATATCACCCAGATGTAGACAGAAACCTGACTGGTTCTGGCTGTAGAAACAAATGCAGTGAAACATGAATATAGCAGTGTTATGCCACTAGCAGCAATATCTGCTGGGAATTTAAATGAAATAGAACAACAAACAGATAAAAGAAACAAGAAGAAATGAAAATAAGTAAATAAAGAAAGGTTACCAGTTTTGCCACATTCTTCTGCAACTTGTAAAGTCTGTACCAATCTTTTTATTGAGGACAGTAAGACATATTCCTGTCCTCACATAGACATATTCCTGAGTTACTGTATCAACATTAAAAGTTGCATAGTAATGTTGAAATTGAGAACATAGATATAAAAATTGATAAAAAGTCAAGGCATGAAAGTGAAATTGAGATGGATTTGACACCACACAAACTTGATCCTCTAAAACATGAGACAATTTTCCATTATCTCAAAGAATTAAAAGAAAAGCCATTTATTGGATATATTTCTATACTTATAGGGAAACCAATGTGATATAAACAGTGAGGGATGTCAAAATTCTAGCCTTTATAACATATATATTATGTATATAAAATATCTATATAAATTATTTATGTGCAGGGATATATATATTAAAATACATTTTTAAAACAGCAGCAAAATCATTAAATGTGACCTTCAGGAAAGAGAAAATTAGATCTATGACATAGTCAGCATGAATTCATGCAGTGCAGAAACAAGAATGGGGAATATGCATGTGATTGATGTTAGTGAAAGTACTTTAGGAAAGCAGGTGTCAGAGTAGCAGTCCATGTTAAGAAGTCCGTGCTGTGGAATATGAATATTGGAAAGACTGGAAATAAGAGATTTTCACATATTTGAACATAGCATTGAAGTTGTCAGTGGCCTTTAGGCCATATGTAATTTCAAATTTTTCTGGTACAACAAAATGCAGTGGGAATGGTACAACCTTTTGAAATTAGGATAGTGATTATAGTTCTGTATTTATTATCTTAACTAATACAAAGTCTCTTAGACTTTTATTGAACTGCTAATTACAGGTAACGCTGTATAGTACACTCTTGCTCACAGTCTGATGCAAATGAATCCACAGTCATTTGGAATACAAGGTAAAATGGGAGCAAGGGAAAATTAACTTTGGGAACTGCATTTTGACTCAAAAATAATGCTACTAGAATGTGGTCTCTTTTTCCTCTTTGAGCACACTGGACTGGTAAGAGAACATCAGTTTTGCTCAGAGTAGGAAAAGCAGATATTTAAAGAGACAACTACTTTTAGCAAGTTTTACCAATACAGACGACAATATTCCAATCAGCTTTTTGTTAAAGTTGTCTCCCTTTTTCTTTTTTATGTTACATTGATATATCAGGTATACTTGGATCTGTAAACTACATTTACTTGAATCACCTTCCATAAAGAGGATAGTCAACACAGATGCTTAGTCATGTAATGCTGAATACACCAACAGCAAAAGTTGCTGAGAAAGTCTCATTCAGGTTGGGTTGAAGCCAAAGCAGCCCTCTTGTTAACTGGGTAAGCTGGCTGCCAACCCTTCCAGTCACTTGTACTGCAGAGACCACACAAAGTCCCAGCCCAAACTCTCTCGGCCTGCAGCACACACCTGTTCCTCCTTCCCACTGAGCAAGTCAGTCATGGAAGCATTTCTGAGCATACCCATCAAGGCCAGTGCTCTGAAATTGTTTCTACTACCATCCTGCCACACTGGTCTAGGGCAACCAGCCAGGCTACCTTCTGGATTCTCCACCTACCTATGGGGCCTGGAAGTCTCCTAGTTAGTCAAGCTTAAGTAAATGTACTTCATGCTAGAAAAACGGTAGAAATACACCCACTCAATCTCTAACATTAATATAAAAGTATCACCAAAGCAACAGAGCTAAGCTGGTATCTGTGAAAAATCTGTGATGGAAAGAGACAACACGTCTTCTTGTAAACACTTGCTGGACCTCCTCCTACCTGTTCACCCAGGCTTCTGGGATGTTATGGACAGCATAAACAGTGAAGCTGAGCTGGGAATCTAGGCTGATGTCTGCACAGGAAGGGCTCTTGGGTATGCTGGCAAGCTGGAAATTTGCATCAAAGCTGCTGCTGTAAACATGGATGAGACGAGAGATGGCCATGGAGAGCTCAGTCACAGCAGCCTCTATTAACACTGAGAAGAGAGAGAGAAATAAATAAAGGTTAGCAATAGGTCATTTATGAAGAATCATATTTATCTTAAACCATCAGTTAGAGCTTTGAAATGCTTCCCTAATAAAATTTAATTAAAATGACATAACCTACCAACTGAAGCCAATTAGCCATCTGTGCTTCTGAAAGCAGCCTTAGCTCATTTCTGGTGTATCATTAACAGTCTTTCATTACAGTGCTTTCAAATTAAGGCATTTTCAAAGTAAGCATTTTCAACTACAGCAAGTTAGTGTGTGCCTGAGATATGCCATTTCAGTCTGTGAAGTTTTGTGCTGGAAGGATTTTTATTAAGTAGGTATTTTGTGATTTCAGCACTAAGTAGCTACTTACTTCAAGGGAACTGGCAATGCAGCAGTAGAGTGGAGAAAAGCCACTAGTTAAATTTTAAGACCATAAGCTATTGCAACTGTAGGTAAACAATTCACAAAACACACACAGTGGCAGCCACAATCAGACACAGTCAGCACTCAGATGGTCATGGACTGGTGATAACATTACACAACAATGAACACTGAAATACACACCCACAGGAATACATACGAAATGCAGGGTGTACCCTTATTTATATTACACCTTTATTTCTGTTATTTCCTCTGGCTTCAGCTCTGCAATGCCTTTTTTTTTGTGTGTGTGCAATTACTGACTTTTATCTATCTTCCCTCTCTCTGTTTTTGAAGCAGCTTGGGATCGCCTGATTACCACTGTTAATTAAAATCCCCAGTCCAGGCAGCCTCCATTGAGTGAAGAGGGCTGTTTAAGAGCACTCATTTCTAAGGCAAGGGACAAGTTGAGAGAGAAAGTGTCATAGTACATTATATCATTCCAAGATGAAGATGATTAGTCTTCCAAGAGGAAGACAGTTTCTCCTTTTTTCACCCCTCTAACTCTTGGGTTTCTACATGATCAAGAACATAGTCTCACCACTTGTTACCTTTCCTGACATGCTCCCTAAACTTGTCTGCCCACTGTAGTCAGCAGCCATCTATTAGCTAATAGTGACTACTGGGGGGGAAAAAATGAAACAACCCAGGCAGGAATAGGAAGCCTGAGACATCTGTTAGTTTTTATACTTGGAATAGATGCAGAAATCCTGCCCAACATTTCATACAGATACCACAATTCACTGGAGTTAGCTATCTCAGTTTCCTGACAGAAAAGTGTCCAAAAAACCCTGTCCTCAGTCTGGAATTTTGTTCTCCTTCTTTGATACCTTTTGCCTTTAAACTAGCAAATACTCAGAACTATTGAGTCACAAGATGCATTGCAAACAGTGCCAAGAAATTATTTCAGTCTTCATTTTATAATAGACATTTTAACTATGCAACAATAGAAATATACATAAAACTGATATAGTCTGACATATAGTGGGGTTTGCTGCTGAAAATACCAACAGCTCATTATTGCACACATGAAGGACTGCCTAGAGTACTTCACCTTGTTATGTTGTAATCATCTTCCACATAAGAAAACTGAATCATTTTAGAGACTAACAAGTTAAGAAAACTCAGTCCTTTTACTCTCTGTGTATATCTCTCTGTCTAGCACTTGTTTTTAATTACTTTTTTATTTATTCTCTTCAGTATTTTCACCATTTATCATCTCCCCCACAATTGTTCTGAATAAATCTTTTCCTCTAATGATTTTTCCCCTAGAATACCATTTCACTCTCACAGCCGATTCTCTTGGATGTTTAATCACTTACTACCTTCCAAACTAAATGTTTAATTTGCACTGAATTCTTTTACATTCCCAGAACTTACCTATAGTCATACACATAGAGCCTTAAGAGGTCCAGAAGAGGACATCAGCTGACTATTGTTTGAACCAGTACTTCCTAACTTATCTGAAAAGTACCACACTATTTACATTCAGAGCAAACAGCTACTTGGGAGATTCCTTGTCTCCAAGCTGTTCAAAGTGGCTGACAGGTAGATACAGTGTAACACCAAAATCCTTATTTATGCAAATTGGGCTACTGAAGCAATGATTGCTCAGTGGAACCTTCCCAGCATTTTCTCCAAAAGAGGTAAAAAGATAGTTCAGAATCTGTGGAAACAGTTTTAATACAACCCATTTGATAGGATTGAAGGCAACGTTTCAAATTTTGTCTCCAGAACAAGAAGAAATGTGTTATATATCTCAGCTAAGCCACAGAAAGAAGGGAATACTCATTGAACAAAGGATTCCCAAAAGGAGAAGTCGGGAGAAACATACACAAGATGGTATTTTCCATAATAGAAAATTTACACATGCCAGGCAAGGAATTGGGTAAGATGCAAAATGCCTATCACTATATCCAAGCTATCTTGTCCATTGACCATATTTGCAGAAAAACTAATCTCATTATTTACCTGTTACCAAACAGAATGTTAGATATGTAAAAACCAGACAAGTAAAAAAAAAAATAGACCAAAAACTCAATCGAACAAAAGAAAACCCACCAAAATTGAGGGGAAATTTTTGCATTAATTATTTATAGCATGCTTCTATCTGTCAGTGACGAGGTGCAAAAAGTTTCCTGGCTGTCAGAGAACTGCCCACTGTATTATTATGTGGGGAGATGGGGCAAGGTTAAGTCTTCACTTAGGTGCAGTGTCCATGAGACTCTCTGTTGAAGGGAGCTGGGAGATGTTATTCCTTTTCCTCTCTCAAATTTCCATGTTTCACTCAGGGGCTTGCAGTGTCTGTGCCTGACTGCAGAAATGGAGTCAGTCTGGACACAGGGCCTGAGATGGGCACTACAGGCTGACTCTTGCTATAATGGCATGGAAGGGGTGAAGACAGTAATGGAGAAATAAGGGGCAATCAGTTCAGCTGCCAGCCAAGGGAATCAAATGAATTTCAGCATTATTCATCCAGTTATTAGGAGATACAGAAGGAGGAACAGAGGTCCTCAGGTGTAAGCTTTTGTCCAAGTACAACCTGGTCTGCACCTCCAGAATTTTTTCAACATTCATTTTCTCACTTTTGTTAGTCTCAGTTTTAAAACACTCCATGATTTCTGTGCCTGAGACAATCCTTTTTCAACCCCATTCTTCACTCATTAAGACCAGTAGCAATTAACTAAATTAGAGACAAACATCTTGGGTAGTCTGTAGAAGTCCATTACTCATAAAACTTGTTCAGCATCTTTCCACAGTATTTTTATGAGCTGCTGAATAGAATTTCATAAACTGAAATTATATCACCTGTTCATGAAGCCAGAGAACTTTACTGGGTTTTATGACTTTCATGATTAATAAATCTCAGATGGGAAAGGACTATGGTGTTTCACAGATTTACACAGCACAGGCTACGGACTTCCTACAGCAGATTCACCGTTGCAGCTGTGTCAGAACTTATTTTCTAGAAAGGTGTCCCAGGCATAGCCAGCAGGGAGGAGACAATGAACAGACCACATCGCAAAGTGAACTGTGACCAAGATTAATAATCTCACAACTCAAACCTCATAATTTACTTCTGGTGTGAAATTATTTGCCATCACCTTCTCACTGAAGGTGAGAAGAAATCAGACTTGCAGAAATGAGATGAGAACAAGGGAAGTGAACTTTAACCACAGCTGCCAGATATGCTTATTTCTGACATGCTCCTGGTACATGAAGTCTGAAGGAATAAATATCACCCTTGGTCAGAAGCAGAACAATCTGCACCATCCCTGAAAGCGTTAACGAATATACCTACAGGTGCCTTCAAGATTTAGTAAGGAACTAGTGTATTCCTTACAGAAAAACACTTATTTTCTTCTTTTCAGTCCAGTATTACAATTCACATTTTAGTGCCAGACCTTCCAACGGAGCAGGTATTTCGCTGTTACTGCACCAAGAGATGATGTCAATTCAGTACATGTTAAACACTCTCTGTAACTCTGTACATGTTTTGTCTGGTTAAAACATGACAAATATCTGATTGAACAGAATTTGGAACAAAGGCTTAAGACCTTTTTGACACGTTAAAAATATTTTTGAGAAATGGAGCTTGACATTTTTCTTTCCAACAGTTTATGTCACACACACATACAAACCCCTCCAACCCCCCATAAAAACAAACAAACAAACAAAAACAAAATTTCAGTTAAGTGCTCAGCAGCACTTAACTAGATCATTGTTGTAATAAGAAAGAGGAAAAACCTGAAAAGTTTGTAGTGCGAATACTGATCAGATGCAGCTTCCAAGGACCAATACTTACCATATTGTTTCTTCCTCCTAATTGAAGAGCCCTATGGATTATCCCTTTAAAGCAACTTAAAAATCTTCTGTCCTGCTATCAAAAATATCTCTGCTCCTGTATGCTTTATAAGGCCTTGGTAACTTCTGCCTAACTTTTTTGAAGAACTGGGGGGGGTTGCAATTATCTAAAAATTGGCCTTGATTAAAAAGCCTCCGTCTTTAAGACCATATAAGGATGTAACACAGCAAAAACTTAGAGGTGAAGAGCCATGCTCTGATTTGAAAACAATGCAGGAGAGACACTTACGGAGATGAAATGCAATCAATAAAAAGCCCTTGACATTCTTCCATATTGCAAAACAAAAAGTGCTTTTTCCAAAACAAAAATATAATGGGTTTTGTGCTAAGAAAAGAAGGAAATGGAGTTTTCAACTTTAAGGAAAACCTTAACAAACCTTTCATTTTCCCCCTTTCCTTCTTTTTCTATTTTTTACAATTTTCATATTTTTATGACCAGGTCTAGAAACAACTATCAAATCCCAAGCACAGTTAGAGAACCTTTACACTCTTTAAGTGTAATGCTGACTTCATTGTCAACAGTACATTTCTGCATTTATTCAAAAAGATACTGACTCCAGCAATTCAGTTGGAAAAGACTGTTGTTCCTGGTGCATACTAGACTTTCTGGACGGGTCCCAAAGAACTACTGATCAAATTCCAAAAGCTGCTTATTATGTCTGATCTGGTGAAATCCCTGCCCAAAGTAGCAAGGCTGTAGACACTGAGTAAATATTCATTCATCAGCTGTTGAGAAACACGCACAGGCTCAGTTTTGTACCAGCCTGCAGTCTTTTCATATTCTGGATTGCAGCAAACTCCAGTGCTAAATATCTATTAATAAGTAATCTTAGTCTTTATTTGCTGTGAACACTTGTTGCTGCAAAAGGTTCTAATGTCTAGAAATGCCTATAGTTCCTCACATCTAAGAAGAAATAAAAAGAATTTTAACTACTAAAACAATATAATCTTCTAAGGACTCCAAACAGAGGACAAAGAACATGATCCAGACCTAGGCATAACATGGATAAGTACTGCTTTATTCACAGCAATGGAATAAATTGTTCTATAGAGATAACTCTTAATAGAGGCAGTTATTGTAACACTAAATTAAGGTTACATACTCTGAATATAGTCTTTGACTTGCTTAGTCCATGCTGAATGACTAATAATAAACCTTCCAAAATGTTTTATTAAAGGGTAAGACTGAAGCAGTTTCTAAACAAATTATTAAGTAAAGCTTTAATTTTAATAGTATCCTCTATCTTTTCCTCTTTTCTGTTTGGGAGAAGATGTAATGAAGAAAACAAAAACTCTTTTATGATACTCAGGGTAATAACTATCACTTGGGGAAAAAAGAGGGAAGGTAGAGGAAATTATTAGTTAGAGTGATAGCTGCTCTTGCTGTTCAAATTTGATCCTGTTTTCTTCAATAATAAACATGAATACATACAAGAGACAGAACAGTACAAATGGGAAATGCAATCTGTCTCCTCCTTGGCTGTCAACGCTGACTTCATCTGCAACTGTGCTGCTCGAGAAAGCCAAGCACTTAGGTTTTAGTTTCCCAGAGATCTGGAAAGATTTACCATCACTGAACTAAGGTCATGATTTTCCTTTAATTTTGGGTCATGGGCTTGCAGATTTTTGCATGCCTGCAATCCTAGACAGCAAGGGTGGGACACAAATGGGGTGGAAAAGGAAACACAAAAGGGATTTCAGCAGGAATATACAACTCAGCACCTATTAGGTTTTTACTTCCAGCTTCAGCAGGTGATAATATCGTCTGGATTCCTCTCAGGCTCAGTGTTCCCAGATCAGTGGATGGGAGGCCCCATGGCATTATCATGAAGTTAAGCACTGAGAAGACAGGGACTCAAGAAAGCTTGTCATCCCCAAAAGAAAAGATGTGTAGTCTGGCTTTGCCCACTTCTGGAAGGTCAGGCCTAGGTTCCAGCAGATCAATTTTGGTCATTGCACTTACACTTTGTTTTTCTCAGACACTATCTTAACACCAGCTTTGACATGCTAGCTCATTAACCTTAACGTTAAATATCTTGCTGACTTTTAGAAATGTATTAAATAAGTGCAGATGTAGGGCATATAGCATGTTAAAACATACATGAAATGTATATCAGTGCATGTAAGAGGGTAATTAAAAATTTGGTTACCTTGGCCAACTTTGAATATAGACTTCTCTACAGAATGACTAATGGCCTGGCAAGTTCTGGCTTGCAATCAGTAAGTTGTAGTTTCTAATATTACACTACCAAAAGGATTCTGCAACTGTTTTGAAATTAGGGTGTGCCAAGAACAGAGAAGCATAACACTCCACAGTTGAAGGTTTTCTGACACAAATAAATAGGCACAGAAAAGTAAGGAGTAAACACTGAATCCTTTAGTGTTATTCAATGACTAGGATTTTCCTTAAGGAAGCTGGTGATTCAATGGAGTCCAAACTGGGAAATATCTTTCAGTAGAGGAATGTTTTAGATCCTTTCCAGTCAGGTTTTCTCAACAGTGTGCAGAGGAAGATGTTTCTAAGGTAGATGTTGATTAGTAACTATTAATTCTTTCAGCAGCGATTAGTTGCCATCAAGAGCATTAAAAAAATGCACAGGATAAGGGACCATATCCAAGGCAGAAGCATCCTACAAACTGTATTTGCCTTCTCCCTTCTCCACCTGCATGTTCTCCCCACCCCCACTCTCCTGGCCCTCCAGCTGCTTAGCTTTTCCTGGCATCTTATAAATGTAATTGCTGTTTCTTTTTTTGCTGTTCATGAAGTTGAATAATGCTGAAACAACAAGCCTGGCATTTGGAAACCTACATTTGAACCACCTCTGTGGTTTGAAAGGCTGCTGCAGTCTTTGTGGTTGGTTCACCTTTTTGCCTCTCTGACCACCCTGCAGTCAGAGAAAAGCACACATAGGAAAGTGAGAAAAAGAGCATTGCAGAGGCCACTTTTTTCCTCAAACAAAATGGAGAGAGACCACTGTTCCTCAGCACATCCCAGCCCACCCCAGTGCTCAGCTGGAGGGACCTCTGACAGCACCCTTGTTACACTCCCAGCTGCAGGAGGGTAGAGCAGGACCCAATGTGGCAGGAGCCCTGATGGGGGTGAGCCCTCCTGGAATCCAACCCATAACAGAACAGACTCCTGCTCATCCCTTGGTCTGTGAGGTGCTTCACAGTAATGCTGGCAGTGCTGGGCATCAGCCAACGAGTCTAAGCTAATTTTAACTGAGGAATCCCCAAAGGAAGGGTCTATGATTTTGTTCATTACGTTATTTAACCTACTCCTCTTATGACAGTCTATCATTACACAAAACACTATTTATACAACAAAACATCACAAAGAACTAAAGCTTAAGAAGGGAGGAATGACAGTTATTGGAGCCAAATGGAAAACTCATACAGAAAAGTAATTTTTTAGGCTTCCATGAAGTTCACTATTTTTCCTTTTCTCCATATGAAAAGCTGGAATTAAAGACAACTGCCATGACCACCACTTACTGTAATCAGTTATTTCACTCTACTATTCATTCTCCATATTTGAGTCTCCAGATTAGTTTTTGGAAATGCTCTTTTATTTACACTTTTAACTTGTCATAATTACCTTATAATACAAGTAAATACGTATATGTCAGCAATATGCCAACTCTACCAGTTCAGTACTACAAACAAACAGCAAAATGTGTTTTCTGATGATACACTTTGAATTAACATATTTTAAAAATAACACTTTACCTTTGCTGGGTGTTTCCACACTTTGAAGTGAATCCTATAAAGACAAAACCATAGAGGAAAGAAGTAATCAGTTACTTCAGAAAAGACCAGGTAGCAGTTATAATGGTTATAGGAGTAGTGCTTGTGGAAAATAAGGTATAAATGGGGAAAGATATATACTATTGTTACAATGACAGAAGATGTGACTGGGATTCACAGTACCAGGACCTCCTTTCTCCAGCTCTTCCACCTGCTTCCTCTACCATCTCAGACAAGTCAGTCAGGACCTGATTTCTGACAGCATTTGGGTATGCCAAGATAAAAAGAAGCACTGATCAACACTAGAGGTACATACACATTCTCAGCCTCTGTGATGGTATAACAGAGGTAAGAATTCCCTCTCCATCCCCTTGCATGCCTTACACATTCAGACATGAAGCCCAAACCATGCTGAGTGAACAGAGCCTCAGCATCCTTTCAAAGCTGAGGAGCAACAAGTCTCCACTCAAGTGCCCTTCTCCACCCAAGTTCCCGTGCCAAATCAGCAAAAAAAGCCATGGTCTTCAGCAGGCAGCTAACCAAAGGCAGCCAACAGGAAATACCAGGCATGGGGATTTAGGGGGTGTTTAGGCCCTTGGTGCCTAAACATAGCTCTTGATTAAATTAAATCAAAATCTGGACTCCCACCTCTCATATCCCACTGCTGTCAGTAGGAACTTCTGTCTGCTTGTCTGCTGAAGGCTCAGGCCAGTTATTTAGACTGAACTGACCAGCCTAATTAAACTTCTTGTTGTTTGTTTTGTTATTTTTAATGCTGCTCTATTAAATCCCCAAGCACAATAACTGCCATCAGTCAGATCTTGATCTGGGCAAAATTAAATATTGTGACACTGCTTGTACCTCCCTGTACACAAAGGAAAAACTGTCATGGCAGGTAGTTCTGCATTGCCTGGCAGAACCATCAGTCCTGGGGCCACAGGTGGGGCCCACCTTTGGCCCAAAGGCAAGTGTGGGCACAGCTTCCCCTGCCTGAGCATCAGCTGCTCAGTCTGACCCGTCTTTACCTGGCTCTGACATGAGTCAGCACTGCCCTGGCAGCCAGGAGAGCCAACCGTGTCCTGGGGGGTCATCAGGCAAAGCATCACCAGCTGGTTGAGGGAGGGGATTACCCTGCTCTGCTCTGCACTGAGGTGGCCTCACCTTGAGTATTGTGTGCAGTTTTGGGTGCCACGATATAAGAAAAATATGAAGTTACTAGGAAGTCCAAAGGAGGGCTCCGAAGATGATGAAGGACATTGAGGGGAAGCCATATGAGGAGCAGCTGAGGACACTTGGTCTGTTCAATCTGGAGGAGACTGAATGAAGACCTCATTGCAGGTACAACTTCCTCATGAAAGGCAGGCACTGATCTCTTCTTTGTGGTGACCAGTGACAGGACCTGAGGGAATGGCCTGAAGTTGTGCCAGGGGAGGTTTAGGTTGGATATTAAGAAGAGGTTTTTCACCCAGATGGTGGTTGGACACTGAACAGGCTCCCCAGAGAAGTGGTCACAGCACCAAGGCTGACAGAGTTCAAGAAATGTTTGGACAACACTCTCAGGCACATGGTGTGATTCTTGGGGATGGTCCTGTGCAGGGCCAGAAGTTGGACACAATGATTCTTGTGGATTCCTTCCAACTTAGGATATTCTATGACCAGATCTGCATCTAACAAACTGACACAGAAATAAGTTACTGAGTCACAAACCTTGACCAGAGAGACTAGAAAGTTAATTCTGTGTTTCAGCATTGCTTATGGCTTGTGCTGTTTGAACCCATGTCCCTGAAAGGTTTACTGTCCTCTACAGTCATTAATCTCTTTGCAGTGGGTTGAGAATGCTTCATGTTAGTACATATGTATTCAGCATGATGCTTCTGTAAAAATTACAACGTGTGCAGAGGTGGCATAAGAAATACAATGCTGGAATCACATTCTCCCTCTGGCATCCAGCTTGGAGCGGCAAGCATTTGTCTGGTAAGTATGAACAGAACAAGTCAAACGCTTACTTGAGGGGAGAAAAGCAACATCCGGGCTGAGAATTACATTTTCACAATTTTTATAATGTAGGGAGACAAATGGGAACAGAGACCTTTGTTCAATTCTCTCAAATTCTGGAAAGTAAATAACCTTTTGGCACAGGCCTTGCAATTTCAACATAATGTAGCCTGTTTAATATATAGTGGATTAGTGCTTGTTCTGGCAGGATTTGATCTCCTAGGACTTTTTGTGAGCTGCTGTAAGAAAGGAAGGGAAAAAAAAAAGAAAGATGAAAAACTTTAATTGTGCATCAGGCGCAGAGTCTCCCCTGAACGGATTTTAAAATCCCAGGTTAGGTTGGTTAGAGACTGAATGAATCACATTTATAAAGAGATGCAATCAGTTAAGAAGAAACTATCACTGGTGCCAGTTGCTTTCATAATCTCTTAACCATGGTACAGGAATGCACAGTACAGGCAGTGAGGAGGTAATAAGTACAATTTAATTAAACACAGAATATTGAAAGTAAGTTTCTTTGGTTTTCTTTTTTTTTTTTTCCATAAAACCAGAATTAAATAGAAGCACATTGAAATTTCTTTCCAAGTATGCAAGCACACATGTACAGATGCATATAAACAAACATATACTGGCACCCCACATCATTTACATTGGAAGAACTACGCAGTGGTTTCCCTGAGGCATTATGTGCACACGTGCCAAATGGATGTGTTAAATAGTACTCCACGCAAAACCACACCACACATTACACTAAAGCATCAGGAAACCATGCTGAAAAAGCAATTAGAATTTTTTTTTTTGGCATTTCTCCTTTACCTGATGTGTAATGCTGCAGCACTTGAGATGTAACAGGTAATCTCAAAAATGTCACTAAACTTATGGTGCAAGTTACCTTGTCTGAAAAAAAGCCTCTCTTCTACCTAAAAAAGTGTTTTGGTTCTACACTGATGGACATAATGGAAACAATTCAAGCAATCTGACAAAATACATTAACATTGCAACATTTAATAATTTTGTCAGTGCCCATATTCACATAAATTGACCCTACAATTCCATATGAGTCTGACTCAAAAAGAGGTTTGGAGAAGTTATACTCCATCAAACAACTAGCTGCTAAGTACTAATTTTGACTACATCTGTTGCTATAGACAGGAAAGCTGGTCAATTGCCTTTGGATAAATATTGATAAATATAGATAAAATCTGATTTGTTACACTTATGTTCTATTCCATACATGAGGTAGTTGCATATAATGTGTAACCACTGTTTTCACAAAATGGAGGTGCTCAAGTTACAAAACATGCAGAAACATACTTTACTGCTTTCATGACATTTATAGTTCAGTTGCTGAGAAAGAGGAAGTTCCTTACAGACTCATTTTCTAGAACATTTTCTAGATTGCTGCAGTCTAATCAACCGTCCTGGCAGCTATTTCTCAAAGGAATAAAAGGCAAGCAGCAGCAACAGCGTTTGCTGGTGCAGGAATAGTTGGACTTGCTTTTTTATCTCCCTTCACTTGTTTGAAGCCACTTGTTAGTCAAGTCCGGTTCAGCAAAGAGGGAGTAAGAGGGAGCAGTGTGCTAGGAAAGGTCACAGGCAGCTTTTACAGGAAGGCTTCAAGGGAGAGACAACCAGTTCAGCTAACCAAGCCTGAAAGGCAATGTAAAGGGAACAAAACTTCAGTAACTTAAAAACTCTAAAAAATGAGTAACAATCTAGTCAGTAGTCTTCAAGAGAATCATGGAGCAGCTTCTTACTGAATATTAGGACAGAAAAATATTTTAAGAATATTCAATCAGGACATTTTAATATTCAGAAGAGGGTATTCAGGAACAGTACCATTTTGCTCATTACAAGAGAAGCAAACAGCATCATTATCATCACCACCACCACTTATCATTTTTAGCCTCTAGAGATCACAGCCAGGACCAGCACTCTTGATGTACTGGAGACTGTATGCACAGATAAGGAGAGTTGTTCCTTGCTCTGAAGGGCTTATAATCTAAATAGAGGAAACAGTAAAAGGAAAGTGCAGTCCCCTTGTGCCGGAAAATACATGAAGTTCGTTCAGCAGAACCTGTATATATTGGACACTGTCTGTACAGTGGAGTTGGAAATTGGACACATCCTGGAGAATGAGCAACAGCAAAAGGGGAACACAAAGCAGGGCAGTTTTGTTTGTTTTTACAACAGGATAGATAAGCTCGTAATTCAAATATTTGCCTAGTAGCAATCACTTCACCTCTAAAATAATTCTGAATAACACTGATTCTGAAGACAATCAGAAGCAAACATGAACGTCAACAGAAACCTTACACTTGAAAAAGATGACCTGTACTCTTTTTTTTTAACCCTATTATCTTATTCTTCATGACATGACATGGGGGTTTCTGACTGTTCAGGACAAGCCACACTAATAAGAACTGATTTGGCTCTTTGACCACTGTACCTATTTCTCTGCTCAAATTTAGAGAGGAGGGGGCTGAAAATGGACTCAGGGATACACTGTAAATATAAGCCATAGGAGGCAGTTTACACATTGAGGTCACAGAGCTGACCTGAACACTCAAAGGGAAAATACACCAAATTTTTCTTACCTAAAAAAAAATTTAGCAAATTAGTCTCAATACATTTCTTCAGCTCTCTCCTTTCTACAGGAAAGTTCTGTTACTGTCTTTTTTTTCTTGTAATTGGACCCAGCTCTTTATCTATCTCTTAAGAAAGATTATGTGTTGGCAAAATACTTCTCTCAAGGAGAAGATGCTGATCATCCTCACGCTTCTCAGGACAGTCTGGAGTTTAACTGAAAAGCAGACCACATGAATCCCTTGTTACTTCTTTTATCTCTTTTTCTACTGTACTTGCCCTCTCATATACAGGAAAAACTTTCTTTAAGTGGAGATATACTTATTTCCATTTAATTCCATAACATGCCATATAAAATGTGTGCTGTGCAGACCCATTTATGCAGGAGTTTATCCCTAGTAGCAGCTTCTAATAATTGAATGCTGAAGCAGACATGAAAAGATTTAGGATGCTATAGAAACAAGACTTACAGTAACTCACGACCTAGAAAGGAAGCAAGGGAAGAGGTTTAAGTTAATCAGCTGGTCAGGTCTGAGCAACAAACAAAAAACCTAAAGCAATGTTGTTTTTTGCAGCTTGGTGCCTCAGAACACTTGCCAACATTCGGAGAGACAGCGCACATATCACCAACACCAGAAGGCCTCAGCTGGTTCTGCCCAGGGCCATACAGTGTCAGCTCTGTGGAATCTGTCCTCTGCTCCAGAAACATGGTGCAGGGATTTACTTACAATTTACTTACAACCCAGACCTGCAGAGAGCTACACTGATGATGTAGAGACTGTTTGCTTGGGTCCTGTACTGTAAGTTGGAAACTTAAAGTTTCCTCCCCCTGACCCCAACTCAGAGGAATAAACAGAGGCTAAAAACGCAGAGATTTAAGAAAAGAGATTTTCTGAACATCACTAGAGCCTTTTCAACTAATATACTTTCTGCTTTTTGGGAAGTCTTTTCACCTCTCAGGAAGAAGTTTTCCTCTGTACGATGATGAGTATTTGAGGGTTTGAACCTGCTAAGAGTAAGTGTAGATAGACGACAGTATAGAATTGATATGTATCATTAATCTAAACCAACAAATACTAAAGAAAAAGAATAAAAGTTTTGTAAGGAGGTAATGTTCTGAACACAAACATCCCATTCTAGTTTGGCATGTTTTTCTAAAAGTATTTGCCATGAGAAAGAATGACAAAAGACTATACAAGGAAAGAATAAAATTTCTTAGTAACTCCTTAATCTATTTCAAAAAGTGTGAAGAGGGAATTTCAGTATAGTTTGAAAGAATTAGCATGACTTATGATTACACCAGACTAAATCCAAATGATTAATGGCTTGATTTTCAAATTTGCTGAGCACCTGCATCTTCAAGATGCTGACTTCAAAAGAATTTTTGGGTGCTCACAACTTGTGTAAATCAGGTCACAGTGACTTGTCCAAGGTCATACCAAAGCAGCTGATGATGACAAAACTGAGAACAGGTATTGCCCTCCAAAGTCCCAGTTCAAAAACTAGAACAAATGGAAAAGTTCCAGAAATTCCTGGAAAATCCATTTCTGTGTTTTAAGAGTATTTCAGCTAAAATCAGGAAAGTATGATGCTGGTCCTTCTCTGCACAAACAGCAGAAACATTTCAATCTGAAAAAGACTCAAAATTCAAGTGACATTTACAGAAAAAGATTTGGGGTATTTTTTTATTGTTGTTAACAACCTATGCTAAAATATAAAAATCTAAAGGCACTGGAATGGGCTGCCCAGGGAGGTGGTGGATTCTCTGTCCCTGGAGGTATTCAAGAAAAGACTGGATGTGGCACTTAGTGCCATGATCTAATAACTGCAGTGGTCGTGGATCAAGGGTTGGACTTGATGATCTCAGAGGTCCTTTCCAACCAATCTGATTCTATGATTCTAATACTTTGAAATCACAATTTGGTAAATAGACGATGTGGCAAGGCAGAGATTTGTATGTTCAGTAGGAACCAGAAAGAAGAACCAGAGGAGAATATCAGTTAAACACAAAACAAGTCTTCTGTTGCTCTTCTGTTGCACACTGTCAACATTCTTTTCTTTCTTTGTAGTGCCTCTTACCTAATATTTGTCAAAGGGAAAACACATAGCAAGACAGTAAAGTGGACTTGATTAATCAAAAAATTAGTGATACCCATTCAAGTTTCAGTGTTAGGGAGAAAAACAGGACACCAACATGCTTCTTTTACCTGCGCTTTGACAAGTGGCAATGCACGGAGTTTCTTGACTGCATCAGTAATGTCTCTGGTTTCCACAAAGCAGAGGACACTGCAGATTGCTTTAGCTGCTTCAATCACATTATCAACTTTATGCTGTTGACAGCAAAGAAAGGGGAAAAAAAACAAAAGGCAAACAGCAGATTCATAGCATTTATCAGAAATGCCTTAATGTAAACTTCATGCCAGTGAGTGTGTGGAAAATCGTATCAGCTCAAGCAAAATTCAAACACACCATGCATTAGTCTGGCTACACTGAAATCACCAGTGACCAACAGCTTCCTAAGGAGACAGTAATTTTTGTTGAAGTCCAATTATTGTCCACAAAATTTGCCTTGTTGAAAGCTGCAACAAATTTGGTATTAAAGAGTGATTTGAATGCCAAAACACTGGTTTGTGTGAATGTCACGAGTGTAGAAGCACTGCAAAGAAACTTCTGAGGGAGCCTGAACCCAAGTGATTCACAAGCTTTCTGAGCTTTTATGATTCTGTGACTTTATCCTCACTATTGTCTCCTACCCATCTCTGTGAGAGCTGGAAAACAGCCATGTTCCTCCTAAAAATAGTGACTGTGTGGGAGACTGCATAATCTGACACCTGTGGACTGAGTACTTCTGCAACTAGCTTTCTGCAAAAATATACATATAGTTAAAACTATTAAATCCTATTGATCATAAATTTAGATCTTTAAATATTACCATATGAAAAAAAATCTCTAGATGAATAATTTCAGAAGTACCTTGGGGAATTCAAGGAAAAAAAATTTGGATCCCAAAGCAAGGAAAATGCAATCTTCAAATATCAAGTACTCTATGTTCAGGAAAATAAATAAAGAAATAAAAATTCATGGGTTTCCTGCACAGTTATATCACTTCATTAAACCTTAAAATATATTCTCTGAACACACAGAAGCTCTCCTATAAATATCTTCCGTGTTTCTGTACTGATAAATGTTCCTTTTAATGCACTACAGCGTGTCTATGTGCCGATAAAACCATTTCTCTAACTCATCCATTTCATGTCTGAAAAAGAAAAACTGTACCAAGATGAACTTTCTGGTTTCATGCTTAAGGTTTATGTGCAGACTGTACTGAGAAGGCTAACACCTGTCATTAAGACAAATAAATATAAAAATATATTGAGGTTACTAATTCCACATTATCTGCCTTGAGTAGAACTACAGCAGCAATGAATTACATAAAATATCCTCAAATATTTGGTGATCAGATTCTTTTGAATATAAGTCATTGGGTTTTTTAGTAATTAAGGACAGCAATGCCTTTTCATACTACAGGTTCTAGAGAGGAAAAAGCTATGGCTGACTGTGATCTCTTGACAACTTTGGTCTGAGGTTGACTGACTGTACTATCAATTTACAAAGAGGATATTTTCTTTCTTTTTTATTTTTTTTTACCATGTAGATTTTTATAATTGAACTCGTGCAGGATTTACTCTCTGTGCACACATAGATTTCCAGCTGAAGTAGAAACCCATAAAAATGGCAGAGCTTTGTTACTATGTGTAACACTGACAAACTCAAAAGCATTATACATATGGTTTATAGATCTGGTTTATTCAGAGTTGTTGAAGAAATGCATGTCTATCTATTTAAACACATGTACATTTAATTACTATATACGGTTTGTAATGAATATTAAATATAATTCTAATTTAGAATTTAATTTATATATATTTTGATTTAGAATTTTTCCTCTTCACAGGTGGGTATGGATTATTAGAACAAGGGATTTTATGGCTGTAAATACATTTATGCAGGGCTATTTCTGAGCAGTACACAAGCAATGGACACACACTAAAGTAATCCTTGAGTAGAGATACAGCCCTCTAGACAGAGAAAAATAAAAAAATTAAACCAAACCCACAGTTTATATATTTTTGTACATATAGATACTATTCCATAAAGAGAGCTGGTTATCTTGAGGGATGTAATTTCTGTTTAATATGCTATTCCCTTTATAGATAAATTATCAAGTACTTAATATTTATAGAAGCTAGTCTACTATACACATTGTTTTTATGGTATCTAATTCTAAAGAGCACATTGCAGATGAAGGAGAGTAAGCATATAAAAAAATTACGTAATACTCTATAATATGAATGGTGACTTCTTTCACACTGTTTCTCTGTGGGGACATTATCATGTAAAGGGTTTTCCTTTTTCATATGTAGAGTAGGACATTCATTTCTGTCCCAAGAAAGGGAAGACAGAGATTAATTTCTTACAAAAGTTTCACATCTTCTGAAATTCCAATTATAGTCAGTAACTTGTAATTTTTTTCTGCCTCTACATATTTAAATACCAGCAGAACCTTAGAAAGATATTTTGCTGTTTTAATTATTTATCTGATTTAAAAAAATGTTACTTCATTCTAGAACTTCTACATTCTGTATAAAAAATTTACTAAGCCTTCGCTACAGCAATAGTACATTCTGAAAAGGTTTGGAAATTAAGTGCACGTCAAGTGGTTATCAGGGCAATCAAAAAGGTTGGTTGATTGACTCTGGGAATACTCTTTACATTTCAAGCCTAACAGCACCAATAATCCCATCCCAGTGCCAGATACCTTATTTTTTTTTTCATTTTTGTTTTATAGAGCCATTATCTATCTTAAAATGGATTTTCCATTTATTCGCCATTATTAATTATGACAGTGGGCTTGCCACGTAAGTCAGAAGTATTGGTGTCTCCAAGTCTTTGAATAAATAAATTTAGAAATATGCAGGTAAATGTGCAAAATAGTTGATTTGGTTTCTTAACTGAGAATCTCAAGATCTGTCTGATTAAAACCAATGCTGAAGGAACTTCCAGCTGAGTACAGAACTTCAGCAGGCACGTGTGTACTTGATTTGGTGTATGTGAGTAACTCCCACTGGCTTAAATTTCAGTGTGTGCTGAGGGTGGACTGTGGTGAATCTGAGAAGGGTAAAAACCCTCCCAGTGATGCAAGTGATGCTTTAAAAATCGACACAACTGCTCCTGTGCAGCTTTAGGATATGGGGCAGTTATAAATATCCGAATTTTAAACCTTCTGCAAAGGAATCTAGTAAGAAGCTCAAGAAAATAAATAAACAAGGATTCAAAGACCAAAAAAGGACGCTCATTTTTTGCTTTCTTTACCACATATTTATAAGTTATTATATTACAGCTCCATAATTTTTTAGCCACTTATTAAAACAAATCAATAACACTTGCTTTAATTATTGCAGGTTTGAAAAAGCTCCATATGCTGATACCCCTGAACGAAAACATCTGCATGGTGATCTGACCTATATAATTAATTTGCAATACTGCTCTTTTAAGCAATTCATATGAACTTTATTGAGTGTCCCAGAGTAAGCAAGACCT
This sequence comes from Pachyramphus minor, assembly GCA_013397135.1. Lineage (NCBI taxonomy): Eukaryota > Metazoa > Chordata > Aves > Passeriformes > Tyrannidae > Pachyramphus > Pachyramphus minor. The sequence goes on along the minus strand of VYXB01001938.1, from coordinate 388,831 downwards.
TATTAAAAAAATTTAGCTACAGAGAAATTTAGCTCTAGACACACACGTATTTTTTGGATAGTATGAATATTTGAAAAATGTACTTCCTTCCCTTTATAAAAAGTTAATGATCTCAAGAAATTGCTTACTCAAGGTAAAAATCTTTAGCAAAAACAAATTTAAGAGTGCTTCATTATAGGTCTGAGGAATATCTACACAGTGTCAGTTGCAGAGGGTGGATTGCAAAGTCTCATTAAAGTTGAGGTTACAGCCTTCTTTGAATTTAGAATCTTCTTACTTTAGGCCCTAAAATTTCAACTGAATGTAAATAACTACCCTGATGGGTCTACTTCAGTAAGGAAATATATATGCACATTTGAGCTTGGGGACCTCAATTTTCCAAATGGTTATGGCTGCATCACATTTTATACACTAAATACTTTCCTTTGAGACACTGCCTACAAAGGAAAATTCAGTGAATACCTACACAGCTATCAGACCCAGAGCGTTACTTTGTAGCAAGGCACAGTTCAAAAGCTTCTAAATTTGCATGCATTTTGAAAAAGTATCAAAGATTTACCTAAAAATACAGAATATTTTTATCTCTATATATTTAGCTACATACTTATCAATATATATTTATGTATTCATATACATGTGCATTTATATATAGTGTGTGCATATATACACATTTGTATGCAAGTATATGTTTTCTGACTATTCAAAATAGAAATACCCATGGATCAAGAATCTCCAGAGAGATTAAAATATGGACTTAAATATAGGTGACAGAGTTCTGAAACAGAATAATAATTGTATGTTTTAACATACATTTCAAACAAATCCATAATTTAGCATAATGAGTTATAACTCTGCCAGGGATGCCCTGGAATATCTCCATGCTACATCAGTATTCTTTGATTTTACCAACATCTTTTGTTTTCTTTCTAGTTTTAAACCCTTGAAAGTCAGTTATAATGCCAATCAGATCAAATAACTACATAGTTTCTTTCAAGGTATGACTCAATTTTTCCTTTAGACATTTGTCCTTAAAACACTGGTTAGCAGAGAAGATTTCTTAAGAGAATTTTCCTTCAAGGATGTAGCATTCAATTGGCAGCCCACAATGCTTTAAAATAAAAGCTCTTGGGAGTTTTGCTGCCTAAACCTAATCCTTCAAAGTATCACATGCTTGCATATATATCCTAAATATGTAAACATTAGGCTTGTGGGTTTGAAAATCAGGGACAAATTCTGCGGATACGTGTAATGCATGATACCTCTACTAATTTCAAATATTTTATTGGCAACACAAATGATCCTGGTTTTATTTACAGGTTCCCTGACACCTAGAAAGAATTATCTTTGATACTTTAAACTTCTAGCACCTTCTTCCTAACTTCAAGCCAAGTTTTATTAAGAGAATTTATATCCCTTCAAAGTCAGATTACAGCCCTAATTAAAAGTCTTTCTTAACAGCATCTGAGACAAATTAATAATTAGATACCTTTCATGTAGAAGTTAATGTGTTTCTGGTATAACAAACTGAGAACAAATACCTCATTTTGCAACAGATACTCCACTTGACCTCTGTAGCTCCTAATAACAGAGAAAAGGTTCTGCCTGAAAATCAGAAAAAAATCAACATCAAGTTAATAACAATTAGATAAAGAGAATAGGTTTGCATCTTTTTTCCTTTTTTTTTTTTCCCCTTTCACATTCTGTAAGTCTGGAATAGCTTAAATGACAGTGTTTTCATGTTGGTATAAAATAAGGACAAGTGTTTATGTAGACCTCATGTAACTGAGTCTGGATCTTCGTGGTTTTTTGGTAGTTATTTGCCACAATGAACAGATTCAAAAAATCCACGTATACGTGGAGGATACAAAGTTCCCAAGTTAAAGAACTCCAAGAAGTGATTTGGTATTTCAGTGTCTATTGAACTTCACATCCCATTTATTTCACTCTTTAAGGTTAAGCAAGTGCTTAAATACTGCCTTGAAGAAGGATGGACTTCAGTATGTGCTACTTTCTTACAGTTAGACTTGATGATTTTAAAGGTCTTTTCCAACTTAAATGATCACTTCACAGACTAAAGTTGCTGAGAATCAGGTAAAAACTCTGCAAAACACCTGGAAAAGCTCTACATTTCAAAAGTTCATGCTAAGTCACAACTATCATAAAAAGGAAAACCATTGCTACACAGTCCACTAAACTTTATTTGCATACAGTTCACAAATTTACATTCTCAAATTGTTTCAGCAACTGCCTTTTCCTTAGCATTACCTAAGCTGTGAATTTGTTTTACTTCTGTAGATAGACATATGTCACTCTATGATTCCATGCCTTTGTCGTGCTACACACGAAATTACCACTTAAATGGAACAAGCAGATTGCTGTGTCTTAGCAAAGCTTTACTAAATTAATTAGTATTATGAAGAGGAGCACACATTTTCTACACTGAACTCCAGGACTGATGCTTCAGCTGTAAATCTTACCATTTCAGAACCACAGGCTCCAAGTGTTATCACCAACAGATAACCAGAATCAGAGTTTTGCTTTTAGGAAGAATTGTGTAATTTTCTGTGTTTCAATCACTGTGAAATTGTAGCTGTCAATTATTGGTCAGCTGGAACAAACTAAAAAAAGGTACCTGTGAGACAAAGCTAATGTCTCACTCACAGGTGTATTTCTGTGTCAGTCTTCTCTCAAGGGTCAAATCACCAGAAAAGAATATGGAAACCTTAATTCCCACTTTTACACCCTGCCTACCCTACTGATATCAGTGGTAAAATGGTCACATTATTGTCTTGATGGTCATCACAGATAGTTTGGGTTTGCATGTACTTTTATGAAAAAGTGGAAATTGCAATTTACATTCAATTGCAATTGAATCACATTCAGTTGCAATTATTGCAGAAAGCATTATTTGTTTTACTCTATCACTTTATTCTTGAGGTTTTTTTCTTCCTATATCCTCTACTCATCTTCTGTTAGGGTTCTCTCTCTTCAGAAGGCTTAGAATGAATTCCTCCCACCCACTCTCCTACCCTCATTGCAGTCTGGTAGCTGAAAGTCAGAAAAGTGTTTTGATTTCTTCAGAGCAAATGGGACTATTGTTTACAGAGAAATTGTGTCTGTCCCCTTGTATCTCAGCTGGGCTGGGAAATCAGAGATTAGGGTTGCAACGAGGGCTTTAAAGGACAGGTTTCAAGGTACATGATTAGACTTTCACTATCTATATTGCAGGACAAGGAGAATCATTGCACCGAAATAATCATAGAGAAATGTTAGGTGGCCTCCCCTGGGCCAATACTACAGTGCATTTCCCTGCAGACACTACTATTCACTTCCTTCTACAGGTAGTTCTGCCTTTACAGCTTTTTATTTCCAATCTGCACTAGCTTTATCTAGCCAGGCAGTTTGTGTGTAGAGTAGCTGCCTGGCAATTCCTCCTGTAATCCTGTTAAATCATAGCTAATACAAGTTGTCACTCTGCTTTGACCAAATCTCCAGGCATAACATCCTTTCCATAGCATTGCCCAGCCAGAAAGTAGTTCTGAACATATAAGCTTGCCTTGTTGATTTTTCACATCCAGGTAAGCATGCTTATTAGCATATTTGGCCTAAATGCAGGTTACAGAATAATTTCTTAAGTTATAATGATAGTTTAAAAATTAGCATATTTTCCATCAGTTTATTCTTCCCTAGAGAATTTTCAGTATAAAGTAGCCATAATTTTACATAATTATTAGGAAACAAATCCAGCAACTTACCACAATGATTGGAGTACTGCTACTGATGCTATCCTGCATATCTTTGTCTGCTAGATAACTAATAACACCTGTGTGTTATCACACAGACATACTTCCTATCTGCAAATCTTTGATATCTGTGTATAAATATGGCAATGCTAACCCAGGAACATTCAGTGCATCTCTGATGTTGAGGACAGCTTTTAACAAGGCAATAGCCTTCAAAAGAAAAGAAATAAAAAAAGTACAAACATCTTAAGAGAGTCAGTCTTAGATCCCCGCTGGCCTATATGGGAGGATGACAAGTATATACCATATACTTACATCATTCACTTCTCAGTTCCCTGGTAGCAGCATCTACTGAAAGAAATGCTAAGTTCCCTTTCTAAAATGCTGTTTATCCCTTTCTAAAAATGTTATCACCATGCTGCCTAACTAAACATGCCCAGGCCCAGATTGTTATGGTGAATGTCCAGTTGGCAGCTGGTCACATGTGGTGTTCCTCAGGATTCAGTATAGGGGCCAGTTCAGCTTTACATCTTTATCAGTCATTTGAACAAGAGGATCAAGGGCATCCTCAGCAAGTTTGCAGATGACACCAAGTTGGGCAGGAGCGTTGATCTGCTGGAGGCCAGGAAGGCTCTGCAGAGGGATCTGGACAGGCTGGATTGATGGTCCAAGGCCAATTGCATGAGGTTCAAGACCAAGTGCCAGGTCCTGCCCTTGAGTGACAACAACCCCATGGAGCACTACAGGCTGGGCGCAGAGTGGCTGGAAAGTGTCACAGCAGAAAAGGACCTGAGGGTGCTGGTTACAGCACCAGATCATAAGCCAGCAGCGCGTCTGGGTGGCCAAGAAGACCAATGACATCCTGGCTTGTACCAGCAATACTGTGGCCAGCAGGACTAGGCAAGTGATTGTCCCCCTGTACTCAGCACTGGTGAGGCCTCACCTCAAATCCTGTGTTCAGTTTTGGGCCCCACACTACAAGAAAGACATTGAGGTGTTGGAGCATGTCCAGAAAAGGGCAACAGAGCTGGTGAAGCATCTGGAACACAAGGGTTACAAGAAGTAGCTGAGGGAAATGGGGTTGTTTAGCTTGGAGAAAAATAGGCTAAGGGGGATCTACAGTAAGTGAACCTATTCTACAGACATTCTCTGTGGTCCTAAATTTCATAGACTCGTCATCTATAAAATATCCAACTTCTATTGATCTCTTTATAGCAAGGACCAGAATGAAAATTTGGGCCACAGTCCTAGGAAACCAGATGGGTCCTCAGTAAGCACCAGGTACCTTGAACAAGTCACTACCTCTATGTTTTCCTCCATCTGCTAAATGCCAGGTGTGGCATTTATCATTGCTGGCAAAGTACTTTATAACACATTGACAAAAAACATCACAAAAAAGTGTTAACAACTTCTTTATCTAAAAGCATGAAACAGAATATAATGAAAGTTGAATGAGAAATCTCTTTCATTTAGTGCTTGTTCATCATAGGTTAGCTTTAGAGTCAGATGCACTTTGAGTGCAAAGTTAAAATCTTGTCATAGCTAACCTCCATAAAAAAAATTAAACAAAAAAAATTTAGATCACTCAACTGTGAAAATAAAGGCCTAATGAAGAGCAAATCTATTATTTTTACAGTATTTAATCTCAAAAATTATGACACCTTCAATCATGGGAATCTTTGGGAAACATGAAATCTCTAATAAAAACTTCAGTGTTATGAAAGGAAAAGAATGAGGAAAAATTATACAGATCTAAAGAGGTTATTGATTTTTGCTAAATAATCACTAAGGTCTCAGACAATTGTCTCAATATTTTAGACTCTTATTTTTTCTCTTTGGTATCATTCCTGTCCCCAGTAATTCTGGAACTGTCCTTTGGGACAAGGAGGTTCACTGCAAATACAAAAAATTGCAAACATAAATACTGCTAAATACCAGCTTACCGAGTCAGTCTCATGGCACAAGTGTCTTTTAACAGCTGATTCATACAGAACCTTCTTTGGTCATCCCCACACTGTGGAAGAGAGGTGTATAGTGAGATATATCATTCTGATAAGAAGAATGTATGTTAGAGAGATTTGCGTTTATTTTCCAAAGTCACATGTTCTTAAGTATGTTAGGATGTTTTGATCTGAAATGTTATTTAGTGAATACCTTAGCATGCCTATCTTACACTGGGTGGTATTATATAGGTACCAGTGGGGGCAAGTGTTCAGGAACAGCAGCGAGCTGGACTTAGCAGTAGACCTTTAAATTAGGTTTAGCAGGAGAACAGGATGTACTTGAATCCAGGCAGGGCAAGTGGAGACAGCAGCATATTCCAGTATATTTCATATGGCTCCCATCTACCTGGGAGCCATAAAAAAGGTAGACAACATTGCCTACAGCATGCAGCAGTTCTGCTTTGATTTCATACAGTGGTGGGCCAGGGGAAAGACGACTCGCAGAGGTAGAGGTGAGCTGCAAGAGGAAACCTGACCCTGGGGAGTGAGAGGCTTTCCTTCTTGAGGGACATTTCTTCCACCAGCTTTTGTTGTGCCAGAAAGCAATAAGGATTTTATTAAGTATGTCAGTAGTAAATGGAGGCCCTAGGAAAACATTGGACCCATATTTGATGAAGATGGTCCCCTGGCAAATGGGCATGCAGAAAAAGCAGAGGCATTCAATGCCTTTTCTGTCTCAGTCTTTCATACTGGTGATAACCCTTGGGCTCTTCAGTCCTGAAGGAGCACAACTGTGGCAACAGTGGCTTTCCCTTTATGGACACAGAATTTGTAAGGGACCAGCTGTATCACTCAAATGTTCCTAAGTCCATGAGGCCTTGGTGGGATTCATCCCAGAGTACCAAAGGAGCTAGCAGATCTTATGGCAGTACCCCCGCAGTCATCTGTCAAAGGTCTTGGGAATCTGGGGAGCTCCCCACTGAGTGGAAGCTAATAAACATTATTCCAGTTTACACGAAAGGCACAGGGAAATGGAATGGAATACAGTGAAATACAAGGGAGAAGAAGAAAGGAGAGAATATATAGTTCATTTAGTAGGGACCTGAAATGATAATCTAAAGTGATACATTATGACATCATCAGTTAATTATCCAGTTGGATGATGGGTCTACCTAGCAACGGATTTTGACATCACAGGTGACCCAGAATCCCTCGCTGCTTTAATGAGCTAATGCCTCAAACTCAAGCTGAGTAAATTTGTGAGTGGCAGATAAGTTTGGAGTGGCAGGCAAGACTTTTGGTGCTGGTGCTCATCTCTGGGAGTTGCTCCTTGTAGTTCTTCATGCCATGGGAGGATTTTTACCAGTCTTGGCACATTCAGGCAGTGGGGACACTGAGGAGATAAACTCGCAGCCGTAGAGGTGGGTGGGGAGGGGAAACATCACCCTGGGCAGCTGGGAGGCTTTCCTTCTTGAAGGACCTGTGTATTTCTTCCACTGTTCCCCAGGCCAGCCTCTCTCCCTTTGCTTCTGTGACACACACTGCTGCAGCGCTGGTGAGAGAGAGCAGCTCAACATCCCGAGTGAGCCTGAGTGCCCCTCCTGCCAGATAAGCTCTAGCACTTTGCGCATCTTTCTTGGCAGGACATGGCGTCAGATGCCAAAGAAGACGTGGGGAAGAGCAGCTGTGCTGAAAGTGGTGGCAGCCTGAGCCGGTCGCCCCAGGCAGCGCTGCTGGAGGCAGCAGAAGACTCACGGTGCTCCATCTGCCTGGGGCACATGAAGAAGCCGACCTACGTGACCTACTGCATGCACAAGTTCTGCTTTCAGTGTATCTGGCAGTGGGCCAACAGGAGAGACAACTGCCCTGTGTGCAGGCAGCCCATGGAGAAGCTGCTGTACGCAGTGCGAGCGGACGACTACTACAAGGAGTGCGACATCGGCCAGGTCATCCGCCAGAAGAGGATGACAGCCATGCAGTTGGGCCTCCAGGCACTGCCTGCAGCAATGCGACAACGAGCCCAGGTGGCCCACAACCAACAGCCCTTGGCTGGCAGAAGAGGCCTCCTGCGGACTGAGAGTGCCCAGAGCCAGGATGTAGCTTCAGGGCCCTCCAGTGCTCCCTCCCAGCAGGCTCCCACATCCAGTGCTTCCTATGAGACAGCCCCACTGAGGGCAGGTGAGTGTCCAGCTGGCCCTGCTGCTCCCCTGGACCCACACAACGGCACTAAGTAGCTTCGGTGCCTCAGCATTCCCCCTCTCCTGCACCCAATAAACAGCATGGTTCTTTCCAGCACATGTGTGTGTTATGACCAAAGAATGTTTCTAGACCCAGAAGGCCTTGGTGGAATTCACTGCAGAGTACTAAAGGAGCTGGTGGATCTTATGGCAGGATCCCCTCAGTCCTCTAGTAAAGGCCTTGGGATTCTGAGGAGATCCCTGCTGACTGGAAGCTAGTCAATGTTATTCCAGTTTACAAGAAGGACACAAGGGAATGGGATGGAATGCAATAGAGGGAAGAGGAGAAGAGAGGGGAGAGGGGAAGTGCGGAGGAAGGAGGGGAAGAGAATGAAGTTCAGTTGGTTGGGATCTACAGTCTTCAACTAGCCCAACTACCTCACCTCTTCAGGGCTGAGCAAGGATTAAAGCCCACTATGAAGGGCTTGTCCAAGTGCCTCTTTCTAAGGCACTGATAGTCATGAAGCATTGACTACCTTTCTGGGAACCCATTTCTGATATTTGAACACCCACTCTGTAAAGAATCATGTGTGTGATTGATAGAATCCAAAGAAGATGTGATGGACTACAGCAGCAGGGTTTATGTGAATTATTTATCTAAACTCATATGGTTGATTATTATATACAAGAGTGCCAAGATATTCATATGTTTCTATGACACTAGTTAAACTACAACCTTAGTGGAGATTTCTATAATGTAACATAGTTCATATTTCAAGATTTAGAAGGATCATATAGATCACAGGTCAAATTTTCCATAAGAGTAAGTGAACATTATATCACAAATATAAACAGTAGTGCATAACTGAGATAGTTGAAGAATCTTAAAAATCTCCTGCCTGCTAGGATAACCTCTCCCTCCTATAAAAGTGCTCTGTCACAAGCATGCCCTGGAGCTGGAGGAAAACTCTCTGTGTGTGACTTATTCCACCTCAAGAGCTGCTCATGTTCTTTGCTATTATTAGTAACGGGAAGTAACTTCATGGCCTGAAGCTCTCAGAGCTGTGTGTTACTGTAAAGGGGTGATCAATAATTCACTTGAGGAGATCTTAAAATGTCACCCTTCCTAGTTAAACTCTATTGTAGGTTCCACAAGTTCTTTGAGATAATGAATGTTTTCTAATGGCCTGAACACTGCTAATTTGTCTTCCAAGCTTGTTAGTTACCTGGCTGAAAGACATTATTGTCTGCTAGTATACATGCTACCTGGTAATTATAACTATTTCCAAAACTTGAACCATCAAGGATGCAGAGTCTCTGCTCCTGGCCTCCACTGTACATTGCAGTATATTAAACCTTGTTTAAACATGTTAAATCGCAACAGAGTTGAAGGAGACTTTAAGCACATTAATAGAACATGCAGCATTTTTCAGCAGCAAAATTTCAAGGGATACTTAAATACAAGGCTCCCTTCTGTTTGAGGACTACACAATCCCTCCAGAAAACTACAAACATTTAAAAAATTGAAAAATTTCCACTTTCTTCCCATGATGGGCCTCGGACTAAATATCACTTCTCGGCTGCTTTAGTCCAAAAATCCCTTCCTGGGAGCAGGTGAGACTTTTGCTAGGAACCCATTAATATCCTTTCCTGCCTCTCCACTACAAAGACTAGTGCTTCTCCTGATATAATCAGAATGTGGGGACAACTCTGAAAAAAAATGGGTCTCTAGGACAGGCAGAACGCTCCCTGGATATGATATTTGGATAAAGATTTCTGCTTCTATGCTGTTCCACTGAACATTTCTTCCAAACCACCACCTACCTGCCAGGAATTTAACTTTCCTGACCCACTACAACTTCAGGTTTGTGCCTAAGAGTCACTTCTTAGAGACCTGGGTTAAAATACAGAGTAGGACAGGTGTGTAGCCAAAACAAATCTAGTAGTTATTATTCAGTATTACTGCAACCAGTGTACACTGGGCCACCACTTCACAAGAGGACTATTGCATTTTCTCCCTATTTATTTTCAATCTCAAGATTTCAGTGCGTGGAGAAAAATCTGCAAGGTGCAGAATTCCCACTTCTATCAGCAGAAGCTCTGTCTAGATGGTATAAAATCTATAACCTTATGTTCCCTGTATCACCTTATATTAGTTTAGTAGGAATTGAGCATCCTAAAAATTTGTGTCTTAAAAGACTTTTCTTCAAAGGTGTTAAGGCTGACAAATTTTATATCTCAAAAAACCAAAATCAAATTAAAGGTCATCCACTAGGTTGTGATTCCATGTAAAGCCCTTGGCCAAATTTCTTGCTTGTAACTGCTCATCTGAAGACACTTTGCTCCTCTAAATACTCCATAATAGAATGACAGATTCCTACAAAAGGAAAGAAAGCAAGTATTCACCTTAAAAGATATGTTTTCCAGCTGAATTTACAAAAGATTTGTGAACATGAAGTTATTGGCTAAAGTTCCAAAGGTGTCTGGCTTAAAAAGAAAAGTTGTTCATTACTTGGAAGTATCCACTTATATTGGTTATTAAGTATAATAATAAAATAATAGTAACTTGCATGTACAGACAGATATTTTTAACTATGCAACCTGAATTCAACAGCGTTACATAAGGTAAGCAAGAGTCAGGAAGGCAGCCTGCAGATGGTCTTAGTGTAGAGTTCTACTTCCTTAGCACACAAACAAGCTTTGAAGCTTCACAAGAGGCTTCTGAACACATCATTAGGTTCCAGTTTTGAAGATCTATAGTGGTAGATGCTGACCTAGAAAAGGTAAATAACTTTTCCACCACTACACATGTTTACACATGTCCATAATTGCATCTAATCACCAACACTTCACATTCACAAGCCCCTTTGGCAGCTGAATGTTTTCCATCTCCTAACACAGGATGTGTTGTCACAGATCTGACACCAGGAAGGACTGTAATGACCACCTAAGCTCAGGCACATGGTGATTTCTGCTTTAACCTCAACAACTTGCACTTAAATGACAACAATGTACCACAGATATTTTTCCAAGACAAAACTCATTCCAGTGGTCACTGAATGTGTTCTTTTTACTGTTGTGATATGGGGATGAGATGAAAAAGAACATATGAGATGGACACGTAGCCCATTTTGAAGGTATATTCAAACATCAACTATTTTCTCTAGACTGAAAGCAAAGAGTTGTTAATTCACTGATCTGAATCATATTTGAAGAAGTGACCTGATGATGAAAAGTTTCATGTTTCCCAATTTACTTTCTTTGGACAATGCTATGTCAAAGAGAATTGATAGTTTTTCAAAAATAAGTGAATAATATTGGCAGTGAAGAATGCCAGTAATTTAAACTGGGATAGCACATATTAGCACTAAACTATACTGCTTTTCTCTATAAACTGGTTAAAATGTTAAATATGTATATATAATCAACTTCATTATAGTCCTTTTTTTAATGCTTCAGGCAAAATATTGTATTGAAGTTGAGGTTTCACATGGCGACACATAACAAAAATTAAAAGAAATTAAAAGAAATTAAAAAATTAAAAGAAAGCCCCTACCCTCTTTTTGGTAAACCTCTGTCATCTGACCCATATACTCCCAGACTCAGGCAATTATCATACCTATGCAAAGCAGGTAATTGGTACTATCTGTGAACAGAGATAACACACTGCCAGCAAACACTGCCCAGAGCAAAGCTTCTGCTGTACTGCAAACTTTGGGCTAGAAGTAAATCAAGGTTGCCCACTGAGAACAAAGCTCACATTTAGTAGACCAGGCCAGTGTCACTGAAGCTTAGTAATCCACTGCAAGGCTGCTTAAAGTCAAATAATCCGAATGGCAATCTCCCTGGATTTAGAGATGATGATAAACCAACATTTTCGGCAAGGACATTTCTGCATGGGTACAACCAACCACACACACACGCATCATGCGTGCACAGGCACTCCATCAGTGATTCTGGCTTTTATAAGCCCACCCTGGTTTTCACTGATAATGAGAAGAATGCAAATCTAATTCATTCTACACAGTACCTTGAGAAGTTTTGCCCTTGTTATATTTCAAAACAGAAAGGCCAATCAAAAATAAGAATTCTCTGACCACTTCTGAAAAACAGCATTAAATTCTGACAAAACCAATTTTTTTTCTGAAAAAGTAACCTTTGGTCATTTTCAGTCGTGTTCTCTACATCACTCACTAGATATAAATATGGGAGCAAAGCAGAGGTGTTTCCCAGTACGTTTCACCTGGAGTTCAGCAATAATATATGCACTCTCAGGAAAGCAAATAATCTCTCTGATTGTTACTGAAAGTACCAATGTATAAGGACTGGCAGAATTTTATTCCTTCAGGGACGCTTAAAGAAAGTAGAGGAAAAAAAAGACAACTTACCGTTCGAGCCAAACCTTGCTTCAGAGGAGTAGCGCTGTGTAGGCGAAGCTGAACACAGGGGGTTGCCTTGCGAAGACTTTCATGGCTGCCCAAAGTGTGATCGCTGCAGTTTGGGGGAGAACAAACAAATCATTCTCTCTGCTTGCTATTTCCTTCTTTTCCTTTTTTTTTTTTTTTTTTTTTTTTTCTTTTTGCTCCCTCTCCTAAAAGCAGCAGTAGACTAAATTCTAATGATAGCGGGAAACAATTAAGTCATTGCTTAGTTGTTTCACTGACCATTAAGTTCTGTAACAGAACAACAGTGACACAGAGAGAGAACAGCCTTAACCCACAGCATGTGCTCCCAAAGCTTGAGATTATTCATGCATGTTCTTCAAACCCAAGTTAGTGCAATTTATACAAAGTATCCTGGTTACAAATGCGTCACTGCAGAATGACTTGTAGTGTCTGATACCCAACTCGAAAATCAAATATTAACTATAAGTTTGAAAATCACATATATTAAGATGGGTGGCCCTTGGTTCTTTTTTTTTTTTTTCTTCTCGCCCTGTGCAGCTCACACAGAGGTGGTAAAAGCAGAGTTGGTCTTTCTCAAGTCACATGCCAGCTAAGGTCAGACAGAGCTCTACTCACTCAGCTGGAGTGGTTATTACAAATCATGCTGCTGGTCAAGGATGCTCTACCACCCCATGACAGGGGAATTAATTATTCTTATTTATTTGCCACCTCAGAGCAGCTTCTAGCCTACTTACCACTCTTGGCAACTTCTTCTAAAGTTATCATACAACCTTGGTTTGTCACTTGAAATTACTTGGAACAAAAAAAAATTTCACTATTTCCTTTCCACATCTTGTTTCAAATAGGTGAAATAATGCAAGATTTTTTTCAGGGTTAGCACAAATATCTTTTTACATCAGAAAAAAATCCTTTGGGATTCATGAGTAGGAAAAACAACAGTGGTTTTTACAAAGGCAAATTCATCACCAAAAGTCAGTCTGCATCATCAGTTACAACTCTAGTGCATGTTCAATTAGATTCATGTAGCTTTTTTCAAGCCTTCAGCCAACCAAGCACAAAAAAAGGATATTCTGTATTTATACAGTTTTGCAGTATGGTAAGTTATTTCAGAACTCCCTGGTCCATGAAGAAAAGACGATTCTTTCTTGGTTTGTCAAGGGCTATGAAAAACACAGAATTCATATATAAACTATACTTCTACTTAAATAGGCTTTTGATGGAATGTCTGAATAAAAATGGCTGGATTTAGTTTTAAAAAAACCCAAAATGCTCATCCTATGAATAAATCATGGAAAGTCTGACTTAGGAGAGACTCAAATCTCACAGTTGAGCAGCAGAGGTTCCCAGCATAAATGAGTGGTTACACTAAAAAATGTATTGTATGTAATTGCCAGTAAGCATAATTACAGGGAATTAATACATATTGTAAATAATCTGCACTCATACTACACTCATACTACCTCTCCATTAGAGGTGACAAAAGGTGTAAGTGTAGATATAGGATTTTTTTTTTTAAACATATACATTAAACGTCACAGAGGACAAACTCATTGCCATCTGACAAAACAAATACCTAATACCTGTACCAAAGGTTCTCCTTTGGTAGCACTTCCATACATTTGCAAAATTTCTTGATTTCAAGAGCATGATGTAAAGCTGTAACAGTGAGAGAAGTTAACACCAACACAGTGAAATACCTGCACTAGTGCTATCTGTGTATCACTGTTAATACCTAAACCCTTCTCAAATCCCTTTACAAGCAAAAGTCCAAGTGACCAATTCCCAGCTCCTGTAACTGTACCAATGCATACATTCTCTTCTGTTGCTCCTCAGCTTATCTCTGTGTTGTGCCTTCCCATGGCTTTCTTGAAACTCCCTCTTCTCCTCATTTCAGCTAACCAAGTCTGCCTCGTGACTCTGATGATGAACTCTCCGTGACTGGGTTTGAGCCAGTGAGGAAACTGTGTGAGAGTGGGGTGTGAAGAGAATCAAGTGGGGACTCATTGGGTCACCGGAGCCACTTGCTGTGAAGGGGCTTTGGTCCAAGCAATGAAACTCTCAGTGGCTCCTGAATGGTCAGACTACAAAGTTTCCTTAACACTTCAGAACTACCTCACACCTGGTTTTCACCTTATACCCCACCGTTATTCCTGCTCTTTCCATTCTGCCTCGTCTCCAACCTTTGGACAGGCATAGTGACAAGAATATTATCACAAAGAGTCCCTTTTTCCCAATTCCTCCAGTAGACAGATTCCTATTGCAATGCCAACATCACACCAAACCAATGACAGGAATTGGTATAGCTGTACCAATACGGATCAGTGCTCTCCTAGTGTACAGCTACACCCTCCTCTGCAGTTACAGTTTTGTACCACAGATGTATAAAAACTGCCTTTTGCAAGTGTAATTTTTCCATGTCATCACACTTCCAGGCAACACAAGCTATGCCAAGAGAAGTTGAACTTTCTGATTATAACTACATTTACACCAGTGGTTTGTGTTAACTCTGCTGTGTCAGGCAGATACTATACATCATCAAATCCTTTATTGACACAGCAATGCTGCCTGAAATATTGTAGGCAGAAGTACTGGCCATGCAGTTGACTTCATGAATGGATTTTATTTGCACAAATACAAAGAGAAAAATTTTGACAGATATTGTTACACAAGAGAATAGACAAAATGGATTAATGCCCCAGGAAAATAATGTGGAAACCTGGTGTAGATAAAAAGTGAAATACAAGAAATAGAAGTGTAGCTTTGCCACAGATGGGCAGATTTTAGCTGTACCCCAGGCAGATTTGCTACTGTATCTGTACTATTAGGACAAAGGTAATATATCCCCTTTGGAGATTAATATGATTATTAGTTACTGGTTTACAGCCCTCTGAGCTCTGTAAAGGAAACAAAAATAAAAGTGCTACAACACTATTAACTCCAGTTTTCCCCTAATTTTTTCTGCATTTACATGGAGAATACAGCTTTGTGGGAATGCCATGACAAACGACACAAAGAGAAAGGCAGTCCTTGTCTTTAGGAGACATGGTAATGACTGGACAAAGTAAAGGGACTGGCCTGTGGTCTCACAATCTATCAGAAGCAGAGAAAGGGAAAATCCCTATCTCTTGAGACCCCCTTACTACTTGCTTCCCCACAGCAAGGTTCTCTGATGTGCTATAAGATCCAAATCCTAATAGAGTTCAATCAGACTATTTTTTTTAAGGGACTCAGCTGAACAGCATCTCCGAATGAGAAGCTTAATCTGCACTGACAAGAGAAAATTACGTTTATTTTTCACAAAGAACATGTTCATCCAAAGGTACTTGCTTCTTATGATTCCAATCTGCATGATTATGTCTCTGCCCGGTGTATAATTAATAGATTAAATTTTGAGTGAAAACCGATTCTTATTTAGATTTCAATTCCCAGAGAACAGAATTAGTAAGGAAAAAAAAAAATTAAAGTCATCAATAAGGTCACTGGGAAGCATGTGAGAAGAAATGGTAAGCATTTACATTTTTCAGTTCCATATCCCTCAGTGTGTTGGCTGAACTGCAAAGCAGCAAGGTACCTGTGCAAATTACACTATGGTAGAGTGCGGATGGAACTTTAAATACACTGATGCCTTAAAAAAAAAAGCGTGTTTAGAAATAAAGCTTACAAAGATCCTTGAACTGCATTCCTTTGCTGGATCTGCACTACTGCAACTTATTGATAGCAGACAGATCAGGAAAAAAATTAAGAAATTAAAAAAGTCCCCTATTTTTATATAGACTCATATGTTTTGCTTTATCTGGCATTTCAGGATGCCCTGAGTTTGTGGCTTGTTTTGCTAAAGGCAAAACAGTCTAAATGGAGGACTAGTTCACTGCTGACACTTGAGAAGGGTTGTTTTTGGCTTGCTGCTGACATTAAGAGCCAGGAGTAATTTGACACAAGCTTCTGAAGCCCAATTTAATTTACTTTTATATAACATCTTTCATGAAGGGCATCATAAAATCATTTTTAGGGGTATCCATTTTAAATCTAAGGAAAGATAGTAAACTGTGAGAGCAAGATTTAAAGGTGGATGTAAAAGGTTTGGATGATGGCATGATAAAGAATTTTTAGAAACAGCAGATGGCCCTCCAAGAGGTATAAGATAATCATGAACAGGACAAGTGTAATGGAGTGGAGAGTACACCCACAGCTGGGAAACCCAGAGAAGGAGAGTCTTTGGATATGTATGAAATTCAGAAACTTCTGTGAACAGTGGTAAAATTGGATGACAGAAATAGTGGGGTTTGGTCTTCTTTCAAGGAATCTGCATCTTTCAGATAGGATTCTGCCTCCAGATGCACTTACACAGAACATCTGAAAAGGGAACTGCAGCAAATCAACTGAGGAGCTAAAGTACACCTTACAGGGACAGAAGGAGTAGGGACAAGGTGCAAGGTTTCTAGAGGCACTGTAAGAAATACTTGAAAGCATAGGAAGAAGTAGAAAGCCTGCAGGTTGCAGCAAGGCCAACGTTTCCAATCAGTACACAAAGTGCACTTAAAGACCAGAAACCAAATGAGATTCCAAATCAGAATTTCACAGATGGCTCAATTAATTACAGACTCAGCTGCAGTCTATATGCAACCTTCTGATATTTTTAAAATTTGGATATTTGAAATCTGATATTCTACTTGTGAGTCAGATGGGATATGAGCTCAAGGATCTCTCTGTAGGAAGAGAATAATGGACGATGAAATCTTTTGGTGCTGAGTGTAATGGTCATTAGCACACAAGTATTTTTTCCTTCATCTCATTCAAAACTAAATGGATTTCAGAAACCATCAAGTCTTTCAGGTGCTTCTGCAGGAGGTGGGACAAAGTGCTCATTAATACAGCCCAATATAACAGTAAATGAAAGCTTCTGACAGATGTTCAAAGCTGTCTGCTCCACTCTGTCTGAGAACAATTTATCACATCACCATTTTGGCCTCACTTTAGTTTTTTTTCTGGATTACAGTAAAGCAGGAGCAGCAGAGTATTTATTCCCTTTGCTGTCTTCAACTTGGGGACCTTCTACTGGAATTCATCCCTGAATAATTTCCAAATATGCTTCTGGGGAAGAACTCTGCACAAGTACATCAAATCACTGTGTTAGCAACATTGGGAGGAAACCAATTTGCACTTAAAGATAACCCACACATAGGAAAAATTTCACCCTGAGGCAACTCTGGAGGCCATGTTAAGCTACCCAAAGGATCCTTACGGTCTGGGGTTTCAAATTTCAGACACAGGGCTCTGATGGAGAGGCAGAAGAAAGGAAGCTGAACTTAGTGGCATAATATGGACTTACAAGCTGCTGAAGCTGGAAGTGTAGCTTAGTGCTTTCTGTATGACAGTGAAGGAACAAAGCAAAGTCGAGAACGTTACTGACCTTGTTTCACTGTTAAGGAGACGTGCAGAGATTTTGCAAGTGCAGGAATTTAAACAGTCCACTATTGATGCATTCATCCCAAAGTGAAAACAAAACTCTTCAGCACGTACTGTACACTGTACTGAAACACACTAAGCTCACTCTCAATCCAACAGCTCATTATTTCTATTTTTTTAGCAATTACTTTGAAATGAGAAGAGAGTCTTGAAAATAATAACCGAAAAAAAAAAAAAAAGAAAAAAGAAAAAAAAATTCCTGGCTTTCTTCTGTAATTAAGAGATCTTATGTATGACCTGGTTCTTTGCTCAGTGGTTCTAGTGTTCTAATGCTTCACATAGCACTCTGCTGTATCAGTTCCTGCTTTATGAAGATTTGAACTAGGGAAGAGGTGGCTTGGAGGTGTTGAAGTCTCCATCTTTAGTTTCCAAACATAATTCACTGTAAACATCTGAACTTTTGACCTGTGTGCCTGTGTTAGAGTAGAAGTGTTCAAGCTGGATACAGAACAAAGCTAGTTTATACAGTGTGGCACTTGCTCTCACAACTACATTACCTTCATTAATCAAACTGACTTACTTTAGGCTAGTTCAGGTAATTTTTACACTCTAAGCATGACTGCTTCTAAAATTTTCCCTTTCAATTACAGACATACACTATTTTATCTAACACTTTTTACATCTCTAATAGATGAGCTATGATTCCTGCAGTGCCAGCTTAACATGTTACAACAGAGTACTGCCAACTTCTCCCCTTCTGCTGAAAGTCACCATCCCCACAGCACAGCTGACAAGTGCCTGCACTTTAGCTGCTTCAACACAGAATCTGCTCACTTTTGCTGACACCTGAATTTAAGCTGCCAGAGAGCAAGAAACAACTATCTGAGTCCAGTAGTGCTTTCAACCACCACAAGAGCTTACTGGAATTAATGTGAATCAGAACATTCACTTCCTTACTAGTAGACTACATACATTCAGAAAGACCTGCTTGCATGTACAATGTGTTTTTCTTTAACCCACAGTCAGCACCAAAGGGCTGACTTCATTTGCTTTACTACTACTGCCACTGAATATGAAGAAAAACCCCCTGCTATGCAGCTGTATAATATTGTTTCTCCTCTCTTTGGCTATTTCCCCTTTGAGAATATGCTGACAACATCCCTATGAGATAGTGGAAGTAGCAGCATCCTTGTATCATGGACAAGAAAGACCAGAAAGGCAACAGAGTGAAACAAATTATTAAAGGCTGCACAAAGCTTATACAGGAGCCAGGATGTGAATCCTTGTACTGGAGCACACCGTCATCTCTGTAGAATGTAAGTACTGTGTGTTTCAGGAGCTTCAGAAACTAAACCTGAAGTGTTTGGAACACAATACTCTTAACTCTCCCTATGGTTCTTGTTTACATGGATCATGTTTTAACGAGATACTTACTTTTGTAAGAATTCATCAGACCCATAAACACTTAGAAAGCATTCCTCCTGGGCTGGGTATCGATTTGTGCAACGGAGGATCTCTACAATTAAGTCATGAGTGATACAGCCAGCTGTAAATAAAGATAGCAAGAAAAATAAATAGTAGTTTGCTAGAGAATTCCAGGCTAGATACTTAAGCAAAGAAAATTAGATTTTTTTTTTTGTAAGTTCTAACAACTGCTGCAGACTAGCTCCATCAAGAGGAATTAAATCAAGACACACTTGATTTTATTATTTTTTAAATTTTTCTTCAATATTTTACATGTCACTGGATCTATGTCCATTTAGAGAAAATTAGCAATTTGTTATGTAGCTGTAACAAAGAAGAGATGAGCAACATTCCCACAAAGAAAGGAAAAGACAAATGGCAATTTATTTTTCTTTTCCATTTTTCTGATTAATATCTTGGTACATTTCCAATGTGCAAACATGGCCTGATGCAGAAGTCGACTCTGTAGCCGCTCATGACACAAGAAGGCTACAGAATTTCACTGGTATTGTTTCTATCACGCACAACTTTATAGCCATAACAAAGTAGTAAATTAATACTCAAATGCATTTTATATATACCCTTATCGATTACTTAGTCTGTAGGAAGTAAGCAAGTATAGGATAGAACTGTTTCTTACATCCCCTTTCAGTTTTAGCTGTGCCTTCTAAAGATATTTAGTAAATAAAGTTATGCAGATTGGAAAAAAAAAATCAAACATGTTATATGATAAAACATTTGCCTGTAGTTAAGATTTTTGCTTTACAGGGAACTTCAATGTAGATCCCTTGCCTAGCTGACAGAAGTGCTGGAATGACTACTTCTGGTCCAAGTGTCCCAAGGTCTTCCATGGCATCCACAAAACATTGGTTTGAGATGACACAATCTACTGTTTTTCTAGGCTTTCCAATAACTATGTAGATGTTCTCAAATCAAGCAAGAAAACTTTTAAACTTTGTAAGTTTTGGCTACCTTACTTATGAAGCTTTTTTTTGTTGTTTTTTTTTTTTTAAATGTGTGACTGACATTCTGTAGAGCTTTGGATTTCCAGCTTTCAACCTGCCACACAAACTAGTACTCAGCCTGTTACAGCCAAATAATTCCTTGACAACTGAAGAAATTATTCAGAAAGAAACCCAACCAAACAAAACCCACTACCACTTCATGAACAGCACAGGAAGAGAGAGGGGAAAAGATGCAATTTATTTAATTTTTGCATATGTTGCAGAAATAAAAATTACCAGAGCTGGAACTAAGATCATGCCCATTCATCTGATGATGTACACAATGCACAGGAGCAGTGGCAGCTTCCCACAGTCATCAGTGACAGAATAATCTAAACTAGGAAGAACCTCAGTAGGTTCATCTATTCCAGCCTCCCCCCCTCCACAGGGGCATCAACACTGAATTCAAATGAGCTTGTTTAGAGTTTTGTCTTGTAATACCTTAAAAACCCCCAAGGCTAGAGACTCCACAAACTCCATAGGCTAACTGTTCCAATTAGTAATTATTCTCTTTTATTCTTTCCACCTAGTTGGAATTTTTCCTTTCATTTTATGACTGATGAACCTTCCCAGACCTGCACATAACCTTGGGTGCAGAGGAGTTTCAGCACTGCAGACTCTTAAGTGTTACATTCAGAAACAGAATCAAGGCTGTGAGAAGTTCTAAGACTATATAAGGGCTACCCCTACATTTTAAATTAGGCACAAGCTTAAATTCCTCCTGGATGAAAGTCTGAATGATGTCCCATTTGGGAGTGCCAGAATTGACACTAGCTGCAACAAAAGAAAGTAGAGATCAGTAGCAGATATTTAACATACTATTAACTTTACAGCAAATATACGGAACATGCTTGACAAAGTTTGGACTCAAAGCTTGCTCTCCAAATACCTTTCCAGACAACAAATGCATTTTGTTACCATCTCGATGGAATTCAGTTGTGGAAGGATACGGACACATCAGTCACTTACCTTGTTGTGTAAGAAGTACAGGAGATGGTGAAAAATCTGTCCAAACACTGATTCTGAATTTTGTTCCACCAAGGATATGGTCTGGGAACCTGGTCGTGACACTCCAGATTTTCCCGGTATTTGTCTTCAAGTCAGAAGCAGGATAGGCATGTCTGATTCTGGAAAGTAAATGTGTGCATTTTTGATCTCTTTTAAGAATAAAATAAAATTCTACAAGATACGTATAAGAATAGCACATAAGGAGTTGTTAGAATAAAATTCTGTGCAGAGGAGTGGTAGCAACTCACTCTGTTTACATACATTAGTGACATAACTACATATCAGATAGCAGATATAAGTGCATCTTTTACTTTTAGGAAAACCATCAGTAAAATCTTTGTGAACTTGACAGCATCACTGTTGAGCTTGATCTCAGTGAAACCAAAAGGAGTTTAAACAGAGACTTCAGCATACACTGAGAACAGTAGAAATAATGGTGCTCAAATATGTACAGTATTAACATAAAACTAACCAAAGGCACAGGCTGTGACTAGGACAGTTACTCAAAATTAATAGAGGAACATGCTTCCTATGCAAAACGTAAAGCAGTCTCTATTTTCACAACTCTCTCAAATCCAATCTGAAATCCTCATTACCAAAACCCTGGGTATTTATGTAAATGTCTGTAGAGCACAGTAACTGTTACAGTCATTGAGTCCCTCTGATATACCGTTACCTATAAAATTTTCTGTCTCTTCTCCTTTCAATTACCATAGACTTGCAGAAACTAATTCCTCCTGAGGTACCATTTCCTAATGAACACTGGTCACAGGTATTATGTCTGTCATCTGAGATTCAATTTGCTTTTTAAGCAAATACACTTTGCTGTTGCAGGTAAGGGTACATATTGTACCAGCTGAAGCTTCACATTTCACTAATTGGCCTGAATATTTAGTAGCTAAACTTGAACATCCTGTGTTAAGCATACTGCATTATCTTTTGTTAGTTAGTTCAAGAAGCATTTTGTATCTTCTGAGTTGGCAGGGCTTTATACCATCATCTCCTTCCCTATCCACTCTGATTACAGTGTATTTTGAACCATGGTTGTCTCACCTAAAGGTCTTCATTACTATGTTACCCTCGCCTCAGAGCTGCTATCCAAATCTCTTAACCATATGAACTACTCTTGTGTGCCATGTATTTCTACAGTGTGAAAAGATAAAAAAAAAGCCCAGGCTTCCAAAACCAATAATCCAGTGAAGCAGCCCACTTCTTATAAAGAAAAACCAGGGGGCATGATGTTTCAGAGGCTTGACAAGAGAACCTCCAGTACAAGATAGATTTACACTCATCATTAAAACCCATTATACTACAGTGGCTGTTTGGATGACCTATGTAGTTGATGTCAGTCTATTTTCTTTGTGTGCAAGGTACACATAAAACTTTCCCCTATCACCAAATTCACTCTTGTAAGATGTTTCTGTAAGAAGGCCAAGGACTCAATAAGGCTGGAAACTTCACCACCCTTTCTCCAGCATCAAATTAACAGGCTGTGTACACACACAGGGCATGACTCACCTCCTCAACTTACTGGCAGTCACTTCAAAACTAAGCGAACCTCATCTCCTTCCCTACCCACACACTGCTTATATTTTAGGATAATGTGGGGACACAAATTTGCCTTCCATGATTTTCAGTTGAAAATGCATTCAGTTTCAGAAAGTGTTGCTCATTTACAGCCATCTACTATTTTCGTGTGATTAAAGAGCTTCTGGCCTGAGCAGGTGGGCAAAACATGCCCATTGCAAAACTTGGTAAGTTTAGGTCTTCCAAAGCATAGCTGAACTATTATACAAGTACTACAGGAAGAAAATCTTGTGCTACTTGCTTTCTATGCTGCAACAATTCAGTGCATATGGAAAGTACTAACATTTACAGGGATTTGCTATTTCACAGCATTTCATAACACGACATATTTCTCAGTGGTGCAGAGCCCATCCTTGAAGACAGTGGGAGGTGGAGGAAACTACATTTTGCAGCACTGAACCCTGAGACTATTGGCTTGGCATCTTCTGGTATCAAACACTCTTTAGGATGTATTCTGAAGCCATCCATGAATGAATGCTCACTACACCTATGTTCATAATTGTAGAAGCAACCTGATAGCAGATTTACAGTTATGTACAACCAAATGTTTCAGTTATAGACTTCTACCTGTACAAGTATTACCTAGAGAAAAACACGATGGGTTTCTATTTGAGTTACACGCTGGAGATGCGAGTATGCATGACACAGAGTTTGAATTATACATCTTGCCTCTGACATATGAAGCTGCCAGCAATTGAGATTCATTGGGGACCTTGAGCATCCTTCTAAGGATGCTCATTTGGCAAGACTGAGTATGTAAGTTATTGGAAAATTTATGATATTTTTTGGTCTTTTGGTTGCTGAGACATTTTCTCCTAAAAATGTTTTTCTGTTTATTTAATAGAAGAAAAGCAAGGGTTGTTCTGATTTTCGTTTTAAGAGTATTTGCTCGTGATGCACAAGAAACAAGTTCCTGTAAACCAGCAATGGTTTATTTCTATCCATCTTTTAGCCCTGTAAATAAAACCATTTATTCAAAAATCAATAGAATGCTTTTCCTATAATTAGAATGTTTAGACATTAAAAAAAATCTGAAAATCTGAGACGAAAGCTGTCATGTGAAATCTTTCTTCATGCCCCTGATGGTAGAAGAACTGGGTTGGAGTTCAGCCTGACAAACTGCGGAAAAGTAGAAAATTGAGATGTATGTGACTGAGTATGTTTTGAAGCTGACCATCCTCCCCATATCAATATATAATATATTCACTGTTAATTTCAGTGCAACATCAAACTAGGTTTTTTGGTTGGATTTTTTCCCCCCTTCTTTTAAGAGAAGCAGGCTTGGCTGACCTTGAATAAAATCAATTCATTAAGGTCTAATAAAAAAAAGCAGCTCTCTATTTTCCAACTACTCTTCTGGGAGCAAAAGCATGCATTTTTGCTAACAACTTGACACTGTGATCAGTGAGTAGCTACCAAAGAAAATGAATCTGCACAGATGGTCTAAAAACTTGTATTTCTTAGCGTGCTTGGATTTCAACACCATCTCTTTCTCTGAAGAAGATTAAGAAAGTAAAAAAAAGTTCTATCTCACATTACCAGGCTATTAACTGTAACGGTAAACAAAAATTAAAGGAGGTTTTGTCACTTGCTTAGTCTCACTTTTCATCATGGCAGTAGGTAGTAATTCTATTCTCGGTCAGTTCCTCCAACACTTTTTCCTGCTCTGACCTACACAAGCCCTGATATTGTCCAAAACAACAACAGAAAATTATCTTAATTTTTATATGCTATAAGCCATCAACACTGAAGAGTTAAATGTACTTATTACTGATAAAAGGGACAGTTAAGAGAGAAAATATTTTTTGAACTAATATTCATTTGTGTACTTTAATCTTTAAACCAGAATTAGAAGTGTTTCCTTATTTAAGTAGACACTGGAATTGTGGCACTGTTTAGGAATGCAGAGTGTGGTGGGTTTACCTTGGGTGGATGCCAGGTGCCCAACAAGCTGCAGGGCCAGGGGGAGAAAATAAGATGGGAAAAAACCCTACTGGGTCAAGATAAAGGCATTTTAATAAAAGCAAAAGTAAAGGCTGCATAGGGCAGCAACAGAAAACAAAATATTTATCCTCTAATTCCCATCAGAGGGCAATGTCCAGTCCCTTTCCATGAAGAAGGGCTTCAGACAAATGCAATAACAAGTACTGTCGTCATCACCCCTCCTCTCCTCCCCTTCCTTTGTCTCAGCTTTTACTGCTGCACAGACATCATATGTTAAGGAATTATACATTTGATCAGTTTGTGCAATCCCTCCTGGCTATGTCCTCTCCCAAGAACTTGCCCACTCCCAGCCTACTGGTGAAGGGGGAATGTTGGAGAGACAGCTTTGATGCTGTGGGAACACTGCTCAGCAGTAGCCAAAACACTGGTGTTTTCTCCACCCCTTTCTAGCTGCCAAGGCACAGCCCAGCTCTATGACGGCTGCTACGGGGAAAATTAACTCCATCTCAGACAGACTCCATACACAGGCATCATAACCAATCCAATTAATACAAATAAGTGAAATGTAACAGTTGGCTGAATGAAGTTTTTCTCATGACTTACTTGTCCACTGCATTGCAAAAACCAACTGTGTTTTCATTACTTCCTTGATTTGCTTCAACCAGCTGGATAGACCAACCTGCATCCTAAAAATACCAAAGAAAAGCAGAGCTCCATGATATAGATATCAGAAGCAGGATCATGAGGTTAACCTTGCATTTGGTTCCATGAAAGCTACTTTTCATACTTTATCATTCTTCCCCTAACTTGATAGAGTTCCAAATAAACACAAATGACCCCATTTTGACTGCACTCTAAATGCTTTCAGAGAAAAAACACAAAGTCACAAAGCCTCAGCTACCCTGGGTAACAACAGTTTTTCCTTTCCATGCAGAATATAAGGAATTACAAAGCTTTCAAAATTCACCTAGTGTCAGAGCACAAATAACTCTAAATGCAGAAGTTGTATGTTGAGTGTACAAAAGGGAGAGGGGGCAAACTAAAGCTTATGCTGCAGTGCATTTTAGTCCTTATTTTCTCTCCTTATGGCCTGCCAGGAAGCTCAGGATCCCCTCAAACTCCATGAACCTTTCATGGAAGTCCCTAAGGTAACAGAAAGCCAATGTATTCTGTTGAACAGGAAAAATCCCCCGATATTTTCTGTGCACTTTGGAGAGCACAGGTCTGAGCCACTATTTTGGGTCAGAGGACCCCTTTGTTTGCCATAGAACCCTTCAGTCAGAACATTACACCCAGGAAAGAACTTAATACTATTATATGTGCAAGCCCATTCTGTTGTAGGCAGGGACATACACGAGGCTTAACCACGTAAGAGCTTTTAAAGCCTTTCAGAAAGAGGAGCAACTAATAACATGTCACAGAGGAGGAAACGAAATTGAGACGTGGCAAAAGATTTATTTTATAATTTTAGTAATAAAAGTATGGAAATTTATAATCATGATATGAATAATAAACAGAATTTAAGGTTCTTTTTAGCTGGAAAAGGAAGTGTAATATGCATGAAAAGATGCAGGTGGGGAATATTACACAATCACATTACTACACATTATTTTTCAACAGGACTTGAGCCTCCACTCATTGCAAATATCTGAAAGTGAGTAATGAATGAAACAGAACTGGGTATGGAGAGAACTGATGACGACAGGGATGAAGTAACAGAATGCACTCCTTGATGGCTGGATTCTATCTTTTTTAATCCATAGATTTCTCACAGTATGCTAATCAAGTCATCTGAATCATCCTCCCCAAATATGAACACTAATTGTGTATTTCTCCTTTCTGGAGCACCCAAAACAAAATCATGAAGTTTGGTCTGATGATTGGACTTGGGTGAAGATGTGAGTCTTCTTAGTAACTCTGAAAACATTAGCTTCTAAAACTAGGTTCTAAAGAAACAGAGAAATATATTTCTTTTTAGGCTGCATTTCAGTTTTCTTTCTAATATAGAAAAAATAGCATCTCCTTTCACTGGGATACTATGAAGACAATTTACTATTTTTGCACATCTGACCTGGTGATGATAAGACCAGAGAAATTCAATGTTTCCTTTCTTACCGGGGACACATTAAATAAAACCCAGGGCCATACAACTGCATCCAAGTGCTAAGAATCACAATGACAGTGTAATTTCAGCAACGTGAATGTTTTATCTTGCCTGCCTAGGACCTATCTCAATTCTAACCTCCAAGTGTTCTTTCCATTTCACTCTGCAGTCCTGGTTCTCATCTTCTACTACTTGGATGCATCATTTACTCATCCTGGACCTCACAAATCCAATCTGTGCTCATTCCTTCTTTCACTGTCATGTTCCACTTTTCCAGTCACTCTGATAAGTCTTCACTTGGCATCAGTTCTGTCACCCCACAACACTTCTTGCCTTTTCCAAAACTCCCAACCCAAGTACAGGCTTCTTTTAATTTTCCCTCTCTCAATTTTCTTTCACTTTTATTTTTCCTTATCATCTCAAAGTTCAGCTGCCATCCCCTTGCCTTGGCTCTCTTTCTATCCTGACATGGCTGTTTCTCCCTGAAGGAATTCCTGTGACCACACTGATTTTTATGCTACAAATCAATTCTCTCCTCTCTCCCATTTCTTCCTCTCCTCACTAAACAGCTCAAATACTTCCCTGACTTAATCAAATCCTCCCACACATTTGATTGTAGTCGCCCAAGACTCACTCCTCTCCTCTTCCCTCCTCTATAATTCTCTCCTCCTCCACCACAGAAGCGTTTGTGCCTGTTTCTCTATGCCTGCTTCCTGTAGCTCCTCTTCTTCCCATACCACAATTAAATCTCCTCCTGCTCATTTGTATCCCACTATTTTCTACTTTTCCCATGAGAGGGCTTGTTCTTTTCATCATGATGTCAGCATGATTTAGTTTTCTCATCATAAGCAAAAAGCAACAACAGCCTTTTGTCTCTCCACCTCCTCTTTTGTATCTACCACTGAAATTCCAAAATATGGTGCACAGGATTAGTCTTAAGAGTTCCTGTCCTCAGATATATTTCCCCCTGCTGCCTCCCCATCTGTCTAGGCCTGCATATGTTTACTTCTATAGTTCTCCCTATTCACAGACACAGAAACAAGTTAATCAAGTGTCTCTTCCCCTTTGCTTTAAAATACTGTGATCACTGGGAATTAAAAGCAGAAGGTAAACCTAAACTGTCTTTTAATATTCATGCTGCAGAGATATCCTGTAGGCTATTTCAGGATTCCTATAATGATTCAGAAAGCTAACAAGGACTGAAGGAAAGGGTGGATTTATAATTTTCTTTTTCCTTCTCTATGTCAGGGTTTTGAAAGAAAGAAAATGAGGACAGGTATAACATCAGAGAGAGCCATTGGAGTCCCATAAGACATGGTTGTTAAAAATGGCAAATCACAAACAGAGCTATGAACACCTTATGGAAGAGGAAAAAAGCTAAAGGATTTGCCTCAAAAAGACAGCTCTAAGAGTGTGTGTCATAGGATCCAGCTTCCACAGTTATAGCAGACGTCTATTTTTAGAAAATAATTATACATGCACACATAAGTGCATGTAGAACATGGCGAAGGCAGGATATGGCATGTTTCATCTGTCAGGATCAGAATACGTCAGCCAAACTAGACAGAGACAATCATCTGGCTCAACAAAAGAAACAGATTCAGCATAATGTATTGTTATTTTGAATCTCAGGTTTCATATCAGACCATAAAGATTTGTCATCTTACCTCTTTCAAACACATCTTATTCTACATTTCTGTATTTATCCTTCTGTGGTAGTTTTACGGTTCAGTGAGCCAAAAAATGAGCCTACTGGAGCATTCTAGACCATAATCTAGATTCTCTTCTGGTGTAAAATGCTTTTGCTTCCCCCGAGGCATAAATGTTTTATTTTTCATAAGGTCTTAAAATTAAGTCCTTCTAATCCATGTTGCAACAGTGTGAGTGAATACACAAAGTACAAGGGCACAAACAAGATCAACAAATATTAAGGACTGTTAATATAAGCAAATTTCAATACCTCTCTGTCATGTCCAGAGCCATGGGGCCAAGTAGGTCCTATGTTGCATCTTCTGGAAGTGTCGGATAAACAAGCTTCCCCATTTCCACTTTCATCTCTCCCTTCTCGTCCAAATGGACAGTTGTCTAAGAAAACGGGACACTGAGCATCTGCATTGTCAAAACCTATCAGGAAACCCAGGCTTGTGTTGCCTCTTTCCACAGCTGAACCAAACACATTTGTGACTGAATTTACACTATTCCCCCCACAGAGTTCTCTCTCTTGACTGTAGGGGTAGGGATCCACCAGAGAGAAGTTCCTGTAATCAGACAGCAAATAAGATCTGAATCCAACTGTGGGTGACACTGTGCCTTGCTGCCAGTGAGGTATAGGATTTTCAGGGTAAGGTTCTCCATAAGCAACTAGAGGCTGACCATAAAAATGCTGGCCAGGCACATTCAGACCAAAGATATCTGATGGGGAAAAGATTTCTTCATGATGATGTGAATGTGATGAACCATAAAAAAAAAATTCATTGCTGACTTCGTCAACTATTTGATCAAATCCTAGAGGGATCTCTCCATCAGAACCACAATGGTACACTGGGTAAGATGCTTGGTTCCCAGCCTGTCCTTTATGGAATTCAGTGTGTGAGAAAGGCACCCTTCCAAAGTATGCCATGGCTGGTTCTTCTTTTCAGTCTTAGTAATCTTTAGGAAAGTCTCATAATAGTTCCAAGGTCAAAAAAAAATATGCAGAACTGGAGCTACACAGCACTGAAATGAAGCACAAAATAAAAGTTAAACCCCAAAACATCTAATATTATGAAAGCAGTACACTATTACACTTTTTTGTTTTAGAGTTTTCTCCACAGAGTGGAAATATTTTCTTCATGTAGAGCCTGAATATTCTTTTGACTGATCCTTATTTCCAGACATATTTTTATTATTATTGTTCTTGCTATTATTAAATAATAGTAAAATAATAACAAAGTAATACTATTATTATTATCCTTGACTCCTAAATAAGAGCAACAGGATGCCTGAAACAATTGATCTAAATATTAAGCTACTAATTCTGAGAAACATTAAAGAAAATCTCTGTGTTTTTTCCATTATTTTTACACTTGGATAGCACACAGTGAAGGGACATAAAACAAGCAGTTAGGAAGCTTTGTATTAATGGTTGTCAGTTTCCTTCACATCTTCTCTTCTTTGTGCCTCACATTTCTTCATATTCTACCACTTTTTATCTTACTGTAATAAGGTGAAGAAAGGTAAGAGAACATAGGAGACATGGACCTCCAATTAATATTCAAAACACTCCATTTCAAAAGCATATGGTATAGAGAAAGGGGTGAGGGGAAGATAAATAAATCAATTTTAGCCTTTTTTGTTCCTTTGTTTTACAAAACATTTATCTTCCAAGCCTGAGGCCGTATCTTCTTTAGTAAATTAGCAGGGAAGGTCATGAGCTTCTTCAGCAGCTCACCATCATTCACGCTGTTACTAGCAAACTTCCTGACCTAATTCTGGCATGTGCCAAGTACTCCTCTGGTTCAGATGGGCAGCGTGTACTGGAAACTGCTGTCAGAAGACATGAGAGTATCTCTTTTTTTAGGAAGGGAGTTTAGTTCTACAACCATAATCTATTCTGGGCCACTGGCCCTCAAGGCCTTGGCCTGTTTCATTTACTGATACAAATGTAGCTTAAAAAACACAGATGACACAGAACAGCAGTACTACATACAGCACACTGTTGTGCTGGAGTACTTTATCACATAAACGAAACAGAAACATCTGATTTAATAATTCAATAAAAAATGTATTCCCTAGCAGGAAAAGAAAAAGCTATTGAGATAAAAAATGTGCTCAGAAATTGCTAAAGCTTAACTCCACAAATAGCTTTTCCATTATGTCTCCAAGATACTGTATTAGTTCAGATAATAGCACCTTGCAATGAAAATCTATGTTACAACAGAATGTACACACACAATTTTATTTATTTTTGTTTCATTTTAAGTCAAACTCTAAGTGACATAAGCTTCTGTCACCCACAGTGGGGAATGAGAAGTGAAATGAAAAAACAGGCTGAAATGAAATCTCCAACTCATAGGCTGAAATACTCTTTCAAGAACTCAGCTTAGTAATTCCATGTGTTGTGTGCTTGGGTTTGTTTTAACCATGTTGAAGAAAAGAAAGGCATTTATGAAATTATACTAAGCCAGATAACAAAAATGACAGACACCATTTTGATTTCTTATCTAAACTTCAATTACAGTCTTGCAACTTTTCTCTTAGAGCAAACCCTAAAGTTTACTATGT
This sequence comes from Pachyramphus minor, assembly GCA_013397135.1. NCBI lineage: Eukaryota > Metazoa > Chordata > Aves > Passeriformes > Tyrannidae > Pachyramphus > Pachyramphus minor. The sequence continues at coordinate 357,782 of VYXB01001938.1, read as the reverse complement.
CTTTAGATAAAGATGACACCATTTTTTCAGAAAAAAAGAGAACAGCAACAGGATTTTTTTGTATGAAATTGTTCCCATTTACAACTTCCCCTGTTTCATTTCTACAGCAGGTAAATAAAAGAAGGAAAACAAAAAAAGGAAAGGATATAACCATTTAATCAAGAAGTCTAGGGTCTTTGGTTCTTTTTTTAACCCATCTCAAAAACTGGAATGTTTATGGAAAATTACAAGATAAAATAATAATATCTCCCTCCAGCCCCATCTTCCTTCAAAAAGCTTGGCTACCTGGAAGACTATAACTGAGGCATAGAAAATACAATACCTTTTACACCCTTTCAACTCTTTCTATAATATTTTGTTTGCATTTCAAACAAATTCTGTTAATGATGACACATAAATGCCTACACAGCCAACCTTGCTCATTCACCACTAAGGCTTCATCTACACCTCTTCAACAGAAATATTCACACACACAGAGCCCACCTCCACCTATCTGTGTATCAGTGCTTATCTCCTGTATTCTCCATACTGCTCAGGAGAATGATTGCTTCCCCAGTGGTCTTTAAAAGCACAGAGTTTAGCTACAGTACCAAAGGCTGGTCCATGTATTCCGCCCCCCTCTTCTCCTCACTGGGCTGGGAAGCCCATGTGAGCAACAGGAAGATTGCACAAGTAGTTCCCTCTCCCAGCCTGGACCAGGGCAGAGGAAGGGCCTGCATGGAGCAGACCCTCGTACAGCACTGTTTGTCTCTTTCATGCAGCCTACAGTATTTAAAACTGACCATTGAGACTGGAATCTCAGCGTGCCACAGTGTAAATCTCACTGGTTTAAGTCTTACTTGCTAGTTCAGTTAGAACAACCAGACTCTGTATTAGGGCCAACTCCTGATCTTTTTCCAAGCAGCATAAAAAATTCAGCAAGTGATTTGGCTCTTTGCCTGACACTATTACATCATTTGAATCATGCAAAGTGCATTGAGAAAGCTGAATTTTCAAAAATACCTAATGAGGAAGAATTAATATGATTTAAAAAAAAAAAACCACACCAAAACAACCAACCTAAGTTTTTCAGTCAATTTTCTTTGCCTTGTGGTTTATGTATTCACATTTTGGAGGGTTTGGCTTTTTCCTCCTACAGCTATGAACCCTCCTTTTAAATGACAGCTGCGTTTTCACGTAACCATGTGGTTCTGGAATCAGGGGTTTTAAGAGAGAATCTCAACAAGCATTCTAAAATATTCACTACAAACTAAGAGGCTTGAGAGTAACACACAATGCTCACAACAAGTGAGCCATCCAAGCACATGACAATACTTCCCAGACTTCAGCATGCACATGTATTCCACAAAGCCTCACACACTGTGAGCTCACTTTTGCCTTTTACCAGAGCCCAGGAGAAGACAACTGGGCCACTTGCTAAGTGGTAAGAATTATCTGTTGCAACTTCTTACCTGAAACACATAATTTGTTTGAAGAATATTCAGTCTCCTGTGTTTTCCTGTTCACAGACACAGATGTGCTTAGATGACCTATGTGCTTTCAGTATCAAGGGGGTGTAACTTTTTCGTCAGAAGCTTTCCTTCCTGTTTAACCAGTTTACAGAGGTGATGATTCTTTCCCAAGTCTTCCTCCAGGGAAAATTGAAACAGCAGTAACAATAAGAAGGTAACACCTTATCTGTTCCCTTTCTCAATTTGGGAACCCAACCATTTTTTTTTTTTTTTTTTGAAACAGGGTGGTAGATGATCTCACTTGAAGTACAAGTTTCAAACACGCTTACAATAACAACTTCAATGAAAGACTTGCCTCTTAGGAAGACTTCTGCACAAGAACAGAATTCAAAAACTTTAGTCCATCTTCACACAGCTTCCATCTATCTGTACTGGTGGCACATGCTCTGAAAGGAGCTCCCAGCTCCACTCACAGGAGAAGGGGATGGGACAGACCTATGATGGCAGAGAGGCCTCTGGCTTTGGCTCCTCAGTACACAGAGCTGGGGGAGTTTAAAGGGGGAAGAACCTCTCTTATACTGGGATATTTCTCAGGGACTGATGAGGACTTGGCCCTCCACAAAGGTCCTGGTTAAGAGCTGGAGTAAACACTGCACTGGTCACGTACATCTTCCTTGACCTCAAGGATCCCAGGACCCTCCATAAAAGGGAGCTGCTCCAGGCAGAACACAGAGTGAGTTCCCTGAGGGACCATCTGCCTTCACACTTCATACCATTCCTTAAAAAGGTATAAATTTCTCCACTCAAGTAGCTGTTCAGAATTCAAACAAAATCCCAGCCCTAGTCCAAGCCTGTTACTCCAAGGTTGTTACAGGCAAGAAAATACCAGCAAAATCAGTGAGGGAGTAAGTATCAACAAAACAGAATTTCAGTTACAAAAAGCCATGCAGTAAAACTGAACAGATTAGGACAAAGCATTTGAAGTTAATAATTAATATCAGATATCTTATATCTGATAAACTGAAGTAATAATTTGATAAAACACTAAAGGAAAAACCCTGCCCTTCAAAGAATAAAAGCAGTTAATGATGTCATTGTGATTTAAAAGCAGTTAGACAAGGACAAAACTTATCTCAGTTGGTGAAAGGTGATGCATTTTTTCTCATATATTCTCCAACCCTTAAAATGGCAACTTGCTCCACAAACTATTTGGTGGCATTTGTGCTGTACTGTAGTAATTTCCAATGATTACTGTGAAGTGATCCTGAGAGAGAGGAACACACCAATTTTAGGAGCTGCCATTTCAGAGTTTATGGCAGCGTGATGCTGCTTCATCTCACAGTGATTGGACACAGCAGAAGGAGGAGGATCGAGAGAACAGGAAATATGCATGGGAAGAGCTCATATTCCCAAGCACACAGAGGGCGATACCGATAACACAAACTAAGTTGGGACCCATCCCCCTCTCCTCCCCACGGTGATTTCCAGGAGAAGACTACAAAGGTTTTTCCTGGGAAACTCTGAAAATTTTCAGAATATTATTAGGCTTTTAAGGTGGTCACTATTTTTCTGTTTTCTGCTTCCCATTACAGGAGTAGGCAGGAAACTGCTGAGTCACTTTCTACCCTAATTCCTCTCAGAACTGCCAAGAACTGTCTCCTCCTCTTTTGCTGGCATGTGGGACAAAATCTCTAGAGACAAAGAAAACTGGATACTCCCTGGGATGTTTCCTTTACTTCTGTTAGATACTCTCGCTGCTCCACCCACCGGCAGGAGCCCACATCTCACTCACTCTTCATTAATGAAGAATCATGGATTTGATTTAGTTGTGTGTTAGTGTGCTTGTATGAGCCAGGTCTCAAAAAGCTGCTGGTAAAGAGCTGGCAAAATAGTCACTCTACACGCCTCAAGCTGGAATACAGCATCTTCAGCAGGCTTTTGCTCTCAGTGTTGCTTCACAGTATGGAGCTTTCCCAAGTAGCACCCTCGCATTTGAAGCCTTGAGGCTTCAAGTAATATGTGACTTGCAAAAGGAATGCAGCGAAGTTTTAGCAATCTGTGGGGATGGGAAACTGGCTAAACAGAGAGCCAGTTAGGAAACGGCTCCATTTCACAACAGATGGATCCTTCTGTGTTACTAATCTCCAGTGCCACCTACTGTCACTTCCCCAAAACTGTGAGGCAGGGGACAGCCATCACTGTGTCGAGCACAGTGGCAATTAAGCTTTATGTCTGGCTACAGGGAATGTCATCATATCTATCACCATCACTGACAAACGTGGCCCCTGTCAGAAGGCTGCTCTTTATGGGAAATATTCACGATTGCTGAGGTCCTGCTTGAAGAGGGTGTAATACTACTTCTCCTAGATCAGTGCTCCAAAGTACTGCTGCACCAAAGTGATGAATTATCAGCAAAACTACATAGATACAATAGGGTTTTTTCCATGTGCTGGTGGGAACAAATGCCAAGGTCTTGTTGTGTTTAAGCAGCAGATGAACAAGAATTTCGGTTAAAAAAAAAAAAAATTGTTTTGTACTATAGGCCCTTATTTCTTTCTCATTTACAAGCTTCATCAAGCAGGGGTTGTGCCTTCTTACCTGTTTAGTAAAACCCAGCAGAGTACATGCTGCTGGGGAAAGAAAATAAAAGTTGTGACAAACAATGCAGTGGTTGAGTAATTGCAAATGATTCATCAGGAAGGGAGATACTTTCTGCAAAGGGCAAGAATGACTTTTCAGTTCTGAAAATACTCCTCAGCCTCTATTTACTCACACAGAACAAGTCTGGGAAAGGACAGGAGAGAAGCAAAGTTTCAATTTTCCAAGAAAAAAAAAAATGAAAAAATTGTTTTACATAGAAAACATTTTCACAGGCTCTGCTGACACCTACACCTAATATACAAAGTCACACCCTCCTGAGGTTTGAAATATGCTGCTGTGAGAGATCAGCCTTCACAGCCTGCACACACTGACTGCAAACCTAGCCATGACTAAATGTAGACTACAGAATTTAATCTCTCCTTTTATTTGAATATCTTTTGTACTTTGATCCTCTGAAAGGAACAGTGCACTTCAGCAGAGTTGTTTCTGGCAGAAACAATTACTCCAGCTTTAAAAAAATCAAATCACTGAAAAAGTAGGGTTCTGAAAAGGAGAAGTCTTAAGGCAAATATCTTAAATATATAGTTAAAAATAAGATAAGCAGGCAGATTTTATGTGTATAAATAAGGTATAAACACACTCACATATATGTAAGGCTTACATACATGTATCTAAACACACATGTACATGCACACAAAACATAAACATGTGCACATTTGCATGTATACACAGATCTCTCTATAAAAGCCTATAACAGGTGTATACATATAAATGCCCACTAAATCCTAAGCAACCCAAGAGAAGAGCTTTCACGATTCAGAAAAAAAGTCAGGCCACATGTTTCACATAAGAGTCAAACATCCCAAAGCTGAGGAGCACTAAAAGCCAAAGCTCTTGTTCATAAGGCATTATAAATTTTACTTTGTGCTGTTTTCTTACCTTTCTCTTACCTTCTCTGATTTTTCCACTGTTCTCTTATGCCATTGCTTTCGTCTCCCCCGTCCAGTGTGCCTGCTCAGTGGCTTTCTGTGAAACTCAGCTTTGTCATTCCAGGGTATTCAATAGGGTTTGTTGACCTTTCAGAAATTGTTCTTTATCATAGATTGTTCAAATATAAAAACAGTTTTGTGATAGTAACACTCACTTAAGATAAGCTCCCTAGCCACTACAGCAGGCTTTGACCTAAGGAAAATGTAGTGAGCTGGCTCATCACCCTTGTATCTTGTGGTGCATGGGCCTCTACAGGGTTGCTAAAGCAGAAGGGAGGCAAAGAAGACCCCAAAGTACAGAGCTTGACCACCCAGTCTGGCAGACCTGGGCCAGGGCAAGGTTGCCATATTAGCCTGGCCATGCTGTCTCAGGGAGCTGTTAGTGTTAGTACAATTGCCTTGAAGAGGACCGAACTTAAACATGGCTTGGAGTTCAGCTCCAAAGTGACCCACATGTGAGAGAAGGGAAAATGGTAATAAAAACTGGCTTGTGCTCCTTGCTGGGTTTTGCTGAGAGAGGACCTTTGGCTCACACAATGTGTCAGCTCAGTGGCTTGTTCAGGATTCAGATGAAGCAGCAGGACTGAGTCCTTTTCTCTCATGGGTGCCACAGGCACCTTCAGGAAAACCAGTATAATGGTAACACCTTACGCTAGGTTTGCACTATAAGCCAATATATATATGATACCATAAGCTGATATAACATTCAAACCTAATATCACATTTGAATCAGCTCTACTGCCTTTATCAAAGAAAACAAATTAATAATTCTGTGAGCATAAAAATACAGGTCAATGGAGGTGATTCTGCTCCTCTGCTCTGCTCTGGTGAGACCCCACGTGGAGCATCCACCTCTGGGGCCCTCAGCACAGGAAGGACATTGACATTTTGGAGCAAGTCAGAGCAGGCCACCAAGTTGATTAGAGGGATGGAGCACCTCTCCCATAAGTAAAGGTGGGGAGAGTTGGGATTGTTCAGCCTGAAGAAGAGAAGGCTTTGGGATGACTTAATTGTGGCTTTCCAGTACCTGAAGAGAGCCTACAAGAAAGGAAGAGAGACTATTTACAAGAGTCTGGAGTGACAGGATGGGAGAGAATGGCTTCAAACTGAAAGAGAGTGGGTTTAGATTAGATATTGGTAAGAAATTCTTTACTGTGAGGGTGGTGAGGCACTGGAACAGGTTGGCCAGGAAGTTATGGATGCCCCATCCTGGGCAGTGTTAAAGGCCTCGTTGGATTGGGCTTTGAGAAACCTGATCTAGTGAAAGGTGTCCCCGCCCACGGCAGGGGGATGGGAACTGGATGATCTGTTCCAACCCAAACCATTCTATGAGCCTATGATACAGCCCTCTGAGCCCAAAGAACAGCTTACTTACACAGTATCAACCTTATCTCCATTTGTCTTTTCTCAAGGATGCTTTGCTTACATTTGCAACAAAGCATATACTGTAGTACTGCAACATCTTAATTAATGCAGTATTTCTGAATTTTCCCTGAACTTCTTGCATATGGGCAGCTTCCTACATCTTTCTTCTGACTTTAATTGTACTGTCATAATTGCTCACAGCATGACTGAAACCTGGCTTTAAAAAAAAAAAAAAAAAAAAAACAACCCACAAACCACCATATGGCTTTTACAAAAAAAAGAAAATAGCTTGTGGGTGCATATATAATTTTTAAACCAACTGAACAGCATTCCTTATAAGCAATTCAGGATATAAAGCATCTGCTTAGATAGCTAATTTGGCTGCATACTTAGGTTGCCTATGCATGCCAGCAAAGCATCCATTACTGTTTTCATTAAAACTTTACCTGCAGCATGAAAGCCAACAATAATTTACGGAAGTTTTCACATAAATAGGGCAAGGGACTGCTTACCTGCAATAAAATATATTTCTGCAAACTTCTACGTGGAAATTAAGCTCACAGCAGCCTTCTACCACAATTGGACCGGCCTATGAATGAGTGGCTGGTAAAGAGATACTTGCAGTGCTGAGAATACAGCTCCATCTATCACACCTTCACCATCAATGGTACTCACACACATTATTCTTAAATAGCAACTGCTCTCTGCTGTGTCAGGTCCTGCACAAGCCTGTTTGTGGCTTTGCTAATGATGTTTTCTATTTATGAACAGGTGAGCAACAGGGAAGACTGTGCTGAAATTACTTGCACCTCTGAAACTAAATAGGTGAGGTTCATTCACTGGGGCTGGACAAGACACTCACACTGCAGCAATGAACATTCATCCTACTGGATACCAAAGATGTTCATTCCATTGCAGCAGCCGTGACTTAGGTTTGTGTTTTGCCTCTCAGTACCTTTGGGCAGCCCAGACAACCCTTGTTGCTTCTACTCCTCTGGCCTTCTTACCTTGCTCTGTCTTCCTCCCAAGTGCAGAAATGCTGAGAGGAGAGTCAGGAGCACAGGACTCCACATCAGAGGTGAGCTGTTACACCAGAGGGGAACTGCAAGGCCCAGGTGGAAAAGGCAGGTGGTAAAATCATGCTGAGGCAGGGATGCCTACGGGAAGATAAGGGGCAAGGAGTTGTATCTGAAGGGCAAGTAGTGTCCATTCAAGGTGGCCTCTATAGGGGGCTGGTGTCTTCCAAGGACAGGTTCCCAGTTCACAACGAGATCAAATCATCTGGCAGACCCTGGGTTAGGAAAGGAAGAGAGAAAGCAAGAGAGCTCTCTTTTCGTGTCCACCCATTCAACAGCCCATGAAAAACCCTCATTCAAAAAGATCCATAGTCTTTGCACAGACAATAATCTCCTGGTACTTCTGGGTGGGGGCAACTACTGTAAAAGAAACAGGTAATACCACCCTTTACCATGACCTACAAGATGGCCAAAATCACCATGCACCAACAACATGAACACAGATAGGGAGAGATGCAATTCTCACCACAGTTGCTGGGGCAAGTGAAAAAACCAGGAAGCTCTGGGGTTAGGTACATTCCCTATATTCAGTAGTGATGTCCCGTCACCCCTGCCCCACCAGCCTGTGCCTAAATCACTTCACTCACCTTGGTGGTTCATGCAAAATAAGAAACTCCAGTTCAGAATAAGTTTTAGACTGAGGAGGGTGATCCCATCATGAAGAAGTAGGTCACAAGCAGCAGAGCCATCTCCCTTCTTTCCCAAGCAAGTGCTGTACTTACAAGATCCACTTGATCCCAAGAATGGGAACACCACACTGCTCCTTCCAGTTCTGGCAGTGTAAGTGTGGGAGCTGTCCTTGATGCAAACCTGAATCATTCAGGTCAAACATGAGCCTTGGGTATGCCTGAAAGCAAATAAATCCAGAACTCACCACCATTTCAGTTTTCATTAAGGGCTGGTTGTTTTTTTGAGGAGGGGACAGGATTTTCAGAATGTGAAACAAGCAGTTTGACCCCATAGGTTGAGAACCTTAAAAGACAAAAGAAAGAAAAACAATGTAATTTAAATACACCTGACATTCAGGTGCTGAGGTGTCATCACAGAAGGCTGTACCACAGGCCTCCAGGACATGGTCTAAAATAAGAGATCATGTTCCACAGCAACATGCCCTTCATTTGAGGCCTGGTGTCACAGCATGTTACAGTCAATGGCCATGAAAAAAACCCCTCTATGCTGAAATTTGAGACACTACGCATGATTTATCTTGATATTAAAATAAACCTCACTCACAAAATTCCTGAACATCTGCACTTCCTTCTGAGTGCCTCAATTAACTGTGTCATGTCAACATTACAGCACCAAGCCCAGGAAAAACCCAGACATCCTAGACTGAGGCTGGAGCCCACTCATAATACATTGTTCATGTCTGCTGCAGACTAGGAATAGCTATCTCATTCTTCACTTGGTTGATCTACTTTTATATCCTTGATTCAAATGGAGTTATGCAAACTTCACGTTTGCTATCAGGCTATGAAGAAGTCTATTGTAGCTAGGATATGCTTTTCTTAGATGTAAGTGCACATGCAAAATAGAAAGAGCTTTGATATTGAGATTTTTTTCCCCTGAGGTTCAAGTATTTTATCATTTTAATAATATTCTATTTTCCTGTTGCACTCATTTTTATAACATCTTTTATATTAGCTCTGAGTATTATAATTCCTTTAAAATTCCTCTGGAGGGCACTATTACCATAACTATACAATTAGCTACAGATGGATGTAATAGAGATAAACACTCAATAGCTTTGTTGGCAGGAGGCAGAGTGTCTTTTAACCAAGACAGCTTCTTTACTGCTGCCTGGGTTTTTATGCTTCTTTAGATGATATGGGAAATCTAAGTTACAAAGAGGAAGAGAATTTAGAAATCATAATTGGTAGAAGTTTGCCTTGTAAAAAGGTTGTGTGGGTTTTGTGTTTTTTGTTTTGGTTTTTTTTTTCCCCTGTAATCATCATTTTTAGAAAGTACTAGAATGTGGTATATCCTTCAAAGGCTTCACAAAAGTGATATTCTCAAGGCACAGGATGATTTGTGATATTTTGGGTTTTTTAGGGATAGAGAAACTGATTATCTTATGGACTCTTCCTACTCCCTGTGGACACTCCTGTAACCTTAAGGCTGGACAGGCCACTGTGAGACCTTTACTCCAGTCTCTTCCATTCACCACAGCTGCTCTGTTCCACGGTGCAGAGCAAGGTCATGTATTCCTCCAGGATTTAGAAAAGCCTGCACAACATAAAGCAAAGGAAGGATAATATTCTGGGCCTAGGAAAGAGATTATGACACACCAGGGTTTCTTAGAAGCTGCGTGCCTTTTCAGAACTGAGAAGGAAATCAGAAGTGAGCCTTGCAGTTCATAGCAAAACTTTTTTGAAGCGGGAATAAACTCATGAAAGCTTGGAAAGGTCAACTTTAAAGCAAACGTGTCTGTCTGATCCCGTCGCCCTCTTGTGGTCATGTAAGACATTGCGAGACACTTAATCCGAGTGCTCGGAAATTTTGTGAGAAACCAGTGATGAACAGCAATCCTCAGAGTTTAGGCTATGAGTTGTTTTTGAGGGCTTTGTTTGGGCTTTCCCCTTCCTGTATTTTCTAGTAAACATAATTATGTACAAAAAAATATTTTCTTTACTTTTATTTTACTCCTTCCTTGTGTTTTTCTTTTTTTTTTTCCTTTAGGAGTTGCACATGTAGTTGTTTCATTTATTTTCAAATTAGAGTAGAAATTATTCGAGTGGGTGAAATACTTATGTGAGAGTTCTCTGGGTCTTAGGATAATATATAATATAGAAGAAAATTATACCAATATAATGTGGTTTTAATTAGGTCATCAAGGAAAGAAAATAAGAAGGAAGGGTATATATTTGGTTACGGCAGGAATTGTTATGGAGAAGGAAGAGTACATACAACTAGAATAAAAAATATTAGAATAAAAATATAGAGATTTTGAATTAACTTGTTGTGAAATGAAGTTTGGAACTGCACTGATATTTTCAATTAGTAAAAATTATCCTTGCTCCTCTTCATTGATCCTTTCCCCATTTCAACCTGAATTCTCATTTACTAATTATCACCTAATTCAAAGGCAGTCCCCATACCTGTATTTTACTTCAGGGTCTTTCCTCCTCTCCAGCATCTGCATTGCCACACCAAAAACTAATCACTACCTTTCAACAGCAATTGAAGCATTTTGTTTTAGACTAAAAGTTTTTTAGAAACACAAAAAAGCAAATTACATGAACTTTCAAATAGATGTAAGAGAGAGAAAAAAGATAGGTCAGATTTTGGGTAGAACAACCTTGACATTGTCCTTTTAAAGCGCTCCCCAGGCAGCTTTAACTTTTGCAACCAGCACTCAAGCAGCCTCTCACCCCAGGGCCCAGTCAGCTTGGCAGGATGACAGAGGTCAGCATTTCACATGAATGAACAATTTCTCCAATATATAAGGCAAGCATTCAGCTCCCTCTCTCTCTTTTCACCTGTCCTTTAAAGTTTAAACCGAGACCATCACAGGTACCGTGCACAATGTAACGAAAATCCCTCTTTCTATTAACCCTTTGAACCCTTATGAAAGAAGTGATACCCTTACAGTTTTGAACTCAGAGACTGCAGTCACAGAAGGGTTCCTCCTTTAGCCCCCCATACCAGCTTTTTTTCCCCATGTAGTTTCCCTGGCAAACAAACCCCCATCAGCTCTCTAACTCAAAAATCAAGTACAGCAAAATCTTACTGTTCTTGCAGAGCGTTCACAGCGTGAGCACACGCAGCGGGGCCGAGTAGGTGCAGTACTTTGACCAGATTCACTTTCTCAATAACACATCTGCTTTCTGCTTTGAACATGACTGGCCCTGACACACAAAGTATTTTTGTGTGGGAGAGAGAACCTCCATACAGTGATGTGCTTCAGGAAAGCACCAAACTGAATTTACAGGGAGGCCAAATAAAACTGGCTAAGGTAAAACAAAGCCTTTTTAGTGAGTTCCACTCGAGGCACGAGGCAATACACACAAATTTTCATGAACTTAAAGAGGTTTAGAGTTAAATGGTCAGAAATAGCCCCCCATACCAGCAAGACTTAACTCTTCAGTCCCAAAAACCAAGAGGCACACATCTTACTTGCTGAATGGTCCAAACGTCCAAACAGGTATGGAACTCACCTATCCACCCAAATTCTCTGGAGAATTCTCAAAATGAACCTCTGTGACTCTGGTTCAAATTCACCGTTGAAGTAAACTGAAAAGAAGAAAGAAAATGGAAGTTTGGATAAAAAACCTGCATTGGCTTTGCTACATAACCAGTCAATTTCCACACTCTCCAAATTCAAAACTCAGACCATATTTCTCTGGATTAGGCTGGCTCTGCTTTAAACTGGTATGCAATTTTTTTATAGAGAAGAATAAAAAAGCCATTCAGAAACAAGTGTCTGGGCAGCTATTAAACGTGAAATAACTATTCAGCGAAATTTGATTAAGACAGAACAAGAAAGCTAAGAAAATAATGAAGCAAGAGTTTAGAATTCACTAACTATTCATAGCATTTAGGTTGGCCATAAGACAATTTTGTGGTCCCTGTACCCCACATGCTGATGGGTACCATCCCAAATTCCTGCATACAAGAAGAGAACATGGGGAGCTATCGAGAGTAGAAACAACTGTGGCTACCAAACAAACCCCAGCCTCCCAAGTTCCAAAGTGTAAGAACCATTATGATCACTGAAAGAAAAGCTTCAAGCAGATAAAATTATGAAAGGGCCATGAGACCTGAATTCATTACAAGAAAGGGTTAAGAAATCCTGAGTTTCTGACTACCGAAGTTGTCCCAACCTCAGTGCCTTTTAGAAGACGGGGTAACTAAAATGTTAAGATGTGCAGGATTAACCATAACCACGTGCTTCCACTGCACAGAGCACCACTTTGCCTTTTCCAGTCAGAAGGCTATAACTGAGTAAACTACAGCCAAGCACTGGATATGCCTCTCTTGAGACACATTCCAAAGGATGAAACAGGGAGTAGGGCATGGTGCCCCTTTTAGATAACAAGAGGAGCTTAAGCCAACCTGATAAGCCTACAGAGGTACCAGACAGTGAAGAAAACTGTTTTGCATTGCATTTTTTTGATTCAAGCATTTTTATGTTCTTTTTAATGTGCTCTTTACCTCCCATCTGCAATAAGCTCTGATGACATGCTGAGGTTCAGTTACTATCTTTCTCACTCCCATATTTTTGAATCCTTTTGTTGCACCATTGAAATATCTGGACAAGGCAAGAGATACCCTCTTGCAGCTAGACACAGCTTGTTGAAAGACAACTGGAATACTCAAAACAAGGATCCCTTATAGAAACACTCTTTGATTTGGATTGTTCTGTTCTCTCTTTGAGTGGTCTTTTTTATTTTTTAACAAAGTTTGCAGAAAGAATAGTGATGTTTCAGGGTTCTCTTGTTCTTTTATTTGCCAGAAGACAAAAGCTTATGAACCATCCACATCTCTGAGGGCTAAACTGCAGCTAGAATTCCCTGGAGCTTGGTCTGAAGGGGATGCTGCTTCAGTGAATTCAATTTTCCAGGGTATTAAGAACTGAGAAAGTAAAATAGATGACAGGCACTGAGGGTGGAATTCTATCTCCACTGTAGGTTAATGGGGCTTTCTGCCACCATCTTCAGGTAGACCAGGATTTCACCCCTGCTTCAGGAAGCAGAACAGAAAGATGTTATACAAGATTTAAACATTTATTTTGTAAGGCTGAGTTAGGTAGTAAAATACAAATAATGTAAAACTCTTTGCCTGTAAAACTCTCCAAAAGATATGGAAGGAAAGCAATCCATAAGAGTGTGGTATTATGGATATTGCACCACAAGAATGAAAAAAATCAAGGCTTTTTATATAAATTGCTATTTCAAGGATATTAAGTCTTTGAAGGGGTTAGCCCTAAAGCTACATTTTCTATGCCAATCTATTATGGAGAGGAAAGATGAGCCTTCTGAGCAAACTGTGGATTTTCATATACTTTTCAAGGTGGAAGACAGCTGAACAACCCAAAATAGTCCTAAACCTTCAAAGTCCCATCTCATCACATCCTAAACGTGTTTCCCTCAGCAGAGGCACAGGACACAGCAAAAGAAAAACAGTTTTCTACAATGTAACAGGGCAACCTCATCACTAAGACCTTCCAGAGTGGAACAGAAAGGTGGCCACTGAGGCTGGACACTGAAGATCTCTGCAGTCTTTCTTTGCTCTGCCATGGGCAGGGGTCCTATGAGATCTGTTTTAGATCCATTTACCTCTCCGGTGTTCCCATTGCCTCACATCTCTTCTTGCAGATGGGAAAGATTTCTAATAAACATTTGGCTCTAAAAACTCTGAAAATCTCTGAAAACTTGTTTCTAGATCTATCTTCGATATTTGATCTTGAATCTAAGGGGATACTGTGTTTCTTGCCTTCGTTTCAGGGACATGTTTCACCAGAGTAATTCACACTGGTGCTCCCACACTTCACTGCAGGTTTTAGTATGCTAATGTAACACAAGTGAAATAATATCTAGAACTGATGTAGCTTGAGGTCAATCACAAATTTAATGGAAGCACATTTGGTCACTAGTACAGACTTAATTTCTAAAACTCATTTTGACAACTACAGAAAAACTTTTGACATACAAGAGATTTTTGATCCTCTGTCTTATCCTCAGAGAGGAAAAAGAGCAATGTAGAAGAAATTTGCCTTTAATTCCAGCTCACATATAATTTCATTGGTCTGAGTCTTTTACCTTGATCTCAGTGGTATGAAAACATATTAAGATATAGGCTGTCTTAATACTGCCAGATGTAAGGAAGAAAGGAAATTAAGAAAGCAAATCGGCAATAAAGAAAGCAGGCAAAGCTGTGTGGCAATGGATCAAAAAATCAGAAGTAAAGAATGGCAAATAAGGATGGGAGCAAAAGAGAAAGTCATCAAAGAGGGCAGTAGAGGATGGAAAAAGAAATAAGCAGAGGAAGGAAGGCATTAGCTAAAGTAGAAGTGCAGTGGAGGCAAAAAAATATTGAAACAGAGCAGAGACATCACAGAAATCGAAAACAAAGTTGTAGGGAGCAAACTGATAAATTATGAAAATGGGATACAAGAGAGAATAAGGCAAGGAAAGGAGCTGAAGCAGAGAAAGAGAACAGAAAGTGACACCACTTAACCTCTGGGAATACATTTAATTGCAGTCAGAAGGTGACTTGGGGCCTACATTTAGTTGACTAAATTCCCAGGGAATTAAGGAAAAAACCCCATACCCTACCATAGGCCCTGAATAATAGCATTACAAGCTGCCTTTCAATGCTTTTAGGCTTTCTCTGGGCTAGCTGGATTTCCCTCTTCCGTGTTTTCACTCCTACATTTTTGCCAACCTCACTTTACCTCCCTAATTGTCTCCTGCATCTTCCTCCCTTTACACCTTTTTTTTTTTGCTTACTATTTTGCACCTTGATTTAAAAGGACCACTATAACAAGTGCTCATTTCTAACCAACAGTAACTGACTGCAAGATAACAGGGTATCCTCAAAAAGTAGAAAACAATTCTAAGGAGAGGAAAATCGAGAAGAAATAAGAAGCCAAAAAAAGTCAATGCAATTCAATATTTGTTCTCTTATACTACCAATTCTGAGTAAACATCCTCATCCACACATTAAGTATTGCAAGTTTTTCATGTGTAAAAATAGTAAAAATCTTACACTTCGAAGTGTGTAAAGGAACAGACCTGGTAACTCCAAAACCTGATTTTGAGGCATTGCATGACTGCAATGCTTTTGAATGGATTTCATTCTGTTGTTCCACCACCATTTAATTTGAACTCCAGCATTTCATAACGTAAAAAAAAAAAAAAAGTAAAAAAAAGAAGGCAGTTCGACAAGCTGCTTTGGTAAAGCAGGCCCTTAGCAAAAACTCTTCCTACTCCATTCTTTTCTTTGAAGAAAGGAAAGCAAACCAGACTTGGAGTACTAATGAAGCACCTAAAAAATTAATGGTATGGCATGTGAATGTGATACTGCTGAGTGTTACTCATTACAGCTCCTGATTAGCAGCCATCTTGCTAAAAAGAGGGAGGAGACCATGACACAGTTTGGATTTTGAGCTAAGCAATGCTAACACCAATTGTTGCACTGTACTAATATACCTTTAACTCCCATTGTATTTAGTCAATAACAGAGTGGATTTAAGGAGCAAGAGGGTAACTAATTAGAACTTACTTTCCTCCTTGTAAAAAACTCTGACTGGGGTGGCTCATGCTGGGAGTCTGCACAACATGGGTGATGCTCCCTGTTTTGGTGACATCTGTTACACATTAGCACAGCTAAAATTGATGTCTTCCCATGTAAAAACAGCTTTATAAATAGGGAAAAGTCTGTTTCACTCACTAGGCACATTTCTAGAAGCCCAGGAAGAATCAGCTTGGCTTTGAGCATAGGTGAACTTGCACCACAAGAACAGAACATTCCTAGATGGAGATTTCAACTCAATCTCAGTTCTCTGATTGAATTATTAATCTTTAAAAATGAAAATCTTTTGTGACAATATGGAACTTGCTAGAGTGCTTTTTCTACCAAAAAAGCTTGTAAGCTTTATGATGAGATTCTTAGTAAAAAAACCCCAAAACAACCCCAAACAAAAAAATCAAAAGCACCCCAGGTGATGATGACACTTTTCCAGAATGTAAACTAGCAACACAGTCTTTTATTCTAGGGGACTTTAAAAAATCAAATAAGGAAACAAAAGCATGCAGAAAAATTCTTCTGAACATTTTCACAAGAATCAAGCATTTTCCAAAAAGAAAACCAGAATAGGACTCCAGTCCTGATCACCGAACTGAGAGTTAAGCAGCAGAAAGCTCAGGCAAGTGAAAAATTACAAGCATGATCCATAAAATATTCTGACAGCTGGACAAAAAGTGAGCCTCACTACCCAAGGCCCAAGAAGAGAGTCCAACTGTGCAACTAGAGCTTTTCAAATTGCCTGGCAGGGATGATTCAGTGACCAGTTTTCCCACAAATGAAACAGGCATTTCTGCTTGTGCTGCTGAAGTTGTCCAGTTGACCCACACGTGTTTTCTGAGCTAACATTTCTTAAACTGTAAGCTTCAGAAATATTACCAGTTTCTAGTTACAGCATACCAGGGAATCATCAAAGCAATGGACAAAGGGAAGTGCTAAGCATGAAAACCAATCCACTAAAAACTTCACTTAGAGCAGAGGACGGGGGGCTTTAAACATCAGGAATTGCAGATATTAAATTCAAGGAAACAAGATTGTTCATAGGGCTTTAACTACCTACAACCTTCTAGTTTAAGATTTCTACACAGAATTAAAGGGATATCTCCTCACCAGAGGCTGTGTAAATTTAACCTATTATAAACTCTTCTCAGTGGTTATCAGTAGAAACAACTGCTGTCTGGGTAGCTGAGCAGCAGACAAGGTACTCTCTTCTCCACATCTTGAGCAAGTGTCTGCTTCTGCATCCACATTTGAAAATTACCACTTTCCAAGTCTGGTAAGCATGAAAACTACACACCAAGACATGCACTGTAAAGTGAAAGCTGCCGTGTGAGCACAACTGTTTTGTCCACCAAAGTCTCACTAATCTCTAAAAATAATTGTGTCTACATGTATTTAAACCACATGTAGGTTATGTCTGGCATAGGTTTTTAAAATCCTAGTAAAAAGAACCCCTTTGGAATCCACTGTCATCTTAGTAATAGTGGTTTAAGCTTTTTTAAAAGTTCTCATGAGAGATGTAAGAGGAAGCAAAGTGGCCTCAGCCCAGTTCTGTAGCGTGAAGCAGATGCCAGAAACAGGCGTTGCTGCAGCAGAAGCAATTGTCGGTGCTTAATAAACAAAGAGGGTACAAGTTCAGCGAAGCACACCAGGGCACACCATCCCCACAGCGAGCACTAAGGTCAACAGTTTGGACACTTTCCTAAAAGTATGCATATTCATTCCTCAGCTGTTTGCTGAATAGGGATGAGCCGGTCCCCAAACCAGCAATCCATTATGGTGACAAAGTGGCTCTTAGTATGCCCAGCAACATGTTTAACAGCAGCAAGTCTTGAGCTGCAGCCAAATTCTGTCTAAGCGAGATAAAATCAGATCTAGCAGGCTAATAAGATAAGGATCAGTGCTCTGTGTACATCTATTCATTCATCAGAGCACCGATTTAAGTACAGAAAAATAAAGGGTACAAGGAAAAAAAAAGGGGAGGGGAATCCTCCTTGGATATTATTTATGTTTCAGAAATTTTGTGAGAACACTGAGTAGTTATTGTTATTGTCATAACATTTTTCTGAAGGTGTTGAGTAGCATAAGGAGGAAGCTGTGTTAAAGCCAAGCTATTAACTGCCTTTCACTCAAGTCCCATTCTACAATAGAGTGCTTTCACAATAGCTGCAAGAGGCAAGTTTATAATTGTAAATAAGACATTCTCTGTCACATATTGTACATATCCCTATTTTTTTATTGTATATCCCTTGAGGCAGAGACTATTATTAATGCTAAATATATTAAAATTCAAGTCGAATAGCAGAAAGGAAAATAAGCAACAAGTTAATTAAACTTGCAACCAACACTTCATTGGAAAATGTTGCAAATACCCCTAAGGAAAATTCAAAGTACAGAAGAACCAAATGAAATCGATCAAATGGGCAAAGAAAAAGTTTTCAACTTGAAAATAATACTCTATCTTCAACTTATAAGCATGAAATCATGTGCATACCGGGAAAATAAACTATTTGCAAGGGACTCAGCCTGTTTTTACCACTGGCTGGAGAACTGCATGCTGCCAGAGCTTCTCAGTCCTTTGCCTCAGGTGCCTGAAATCGTGTCTGGAGAGAAGCTGGCACAGATCTTTGCCCTTTTCATCCCAGTTAGCCCTTACTCTCCTGTTAATTGCTATCTGACCCCCAAGTCTGGTCAGTATTTCCCACCCAGAGTATCAGGTGCAGGTGCACCCTAGGGAAAAAAATTGCCACCACATGAATGAATACAAGGACACCCACACATTCAGTGAGGGAATTAAGAGCCCTCTGCACACACAGAAATAACCTAGAAAAATCACATCCGTGAGAGAAATACAGGCTGACAGATATTTTCAAGTGACAGTTTCCACTGAAACACAAAACACAGGTTCTTCTTACAATAGTATCTTATTAAATCTCACGTGAAGAATAAGTCTGTATTACCAGGGGAACAGTCATGATAAATGAAAAAGTCTGTCCTGTGGGTCTGACTTAAACCCCAACTTTAGACCCAGTTTTCCTAACTGGAATTTCTAAGTGAAATTTGACCGTATCTATGTAAGTTTTATATATGCTGCACGCAGGTTTTGAAAATCTGTTACTCTCATCAGAATCCCCATACCTCCTGCTTCTATTGAGGAAATCAGTGTACATCTCATATTACTACTGACACTATTAAAAGCAACAGACAAGCACAGTGATGACTGCAGCATGAACACTCTCCTGCAAACAGTCACCATGAAAGCTTTGAAGTTCAGTTAACAGGAATCTTCACAGTTGTGGTGCCTTGCTAATTAGTTGTGCCTAATTCATTACATAGAGATAGCAACTTTCTGTGGAAAAAAAAAACAAACCAAAAAAAACCACCACCACAAATATTAGGGTTTTTCATTTCTTTGTTACTTTCTATACAACAAGCAAAAGATTTCAGGGTTTTCACAGACCATAAAGAGCATAAACCAGCCGTGGCCTCAGAAGAGAAAAACAAAGTATGTTTTAGGAAGATACCAAGTATATTCTTTGAAGTAAATTCATTTTCATGCTAAATAATGAAAAGATGGTACAAAAATTCTTTCAAAAGTTTCTTATTTAACATAATTTTAGCATTTATAAAAAAAGAACCAGGTTAGCAGGCCAGAAGCTGAAGGTTTTTCAATCCACTGAAGAGGATTTGTATGGACCATATACCTGTATTATTGGCCATATATCAACATATCCTTAATAATGACAAAAAGAACTCGTGCCAGTGCTTTTTTGAGAGATGGTAGTTATCTTTACTATGCTTCCAGTCTTTGTCATCTCTCTACTGAGATATTGTTTCCAACACACCTGTACTACTACTAGACTTCAACAAACCATATAAAAAGGACTTTTCTTGGGCAAGTTTACCTGTTGTTGCCGCTGTGTTTAGGTGCTGAAAAATTCTCCAGAGCAGTTAATTAGGGGTGAGATAAGAAAGGGTTTATTTTCCAAGGCTAAGATGTTACAGGACATGCACCACGGTGCCTGAGAGGCTACATTTTAGAATACCATCCATCCAATCCCAGATGTGTCCACCCTGTGGCCTTTACTCTGGTC
>VYXB01001938.1:299771-334872 GCA_013397135.1 Pachyramphus minor | reverse complement strand
TTTTTTTTTTTTTAAACTCCAGAGTGTGTGTGCAGGGTTGTTTTTGCTTTGGGTGTTTTGGAGTTTTTTTGCATAAAAAGATCTCTTCTCTAGTCTTCAGACAAAAAAAGTAAACTACAAGGCTATAGCAGCATGACTAGCAACCTGCACTGCCATAAGGTTTTGGTTTGGCAAGATGACCTATGGTAATGAATCTGTTCCTTTTCAGAGTCTCTGCTCCTATCATGATTATATGCAAGTCCAATGATATTGACCCTATATTATACAGAGGTGTAAAATTGATTGTTAAATTATAAGAAAGAAAAAAATCTCCTGATTACATATGCTTTGCTACTGCTTTGTTCCTCCCATCACCTCACTCTTTTCCTTTTCTCATGTTCTTAGAATAAAGTTCACCTTATTTTTGTAAGAATTTTACATCTCATTTTTCCAAACCAAAGCCTTGAATTGATTCTGGTTTTGATGCTCCTGACTCAGTAGGATTTTGAAAACTAACGGGGTTTTCATGCCCATATTGTAGGCCCTCATTCTAAACAGTAAAGTAGTTTTCATCCTTTTGATGTCCAAAATATCACAAGGTCAAAATGATCTGGGACAGGAGAAGAAGAATTCTCTTATCTCTACTTGAAGCAGTTCTGTTCAGTTCCTTAACTCTTAATGAACCCCACAGAAAAATGCGAGCACACAAAAGTGCTCTGACTGATTAAAAACAGGATATCCCAAGAGCAGCTAATTTAATATTAGATCAAATGAACTGAAGTTGAAATTACCATGTTTTTGTTGACTATTTTAACATATTCAGGGAAGACTCAGGGATCTTTACATATTTCCAAGTCTCTTTGTAGTATCATTCTTCACACGTTATACCAGTCAGTGTGGAATACATGGATTTGAAGGGATAAGGGGGTGGGAGAAGTTGTGGAGTGGATTACTGATGCACCCCAGAGAAGTTTATTAAAGTGATAAAAGAAAAATCCTATCATAATTCATTTTTTGGTTTGCTTTTTTCCCCACTGTTAAACTGTGCAAGCCTCTAACAATAAAGCTTTCCAGAGGACTTGCTGCTTTTGTAAGAATTAGTATCTCAGCTCAATACACAATCCAATTGTCAGAGAAGCTACAGTGCTCTTCCCCCTCCTCTTTCCCTATGTGATCTCTGATTAAAGAAAAACTTGTCCAAGACTTCCATGAATGCTTTCCAGAAAATTTCTTGTCAGTGAAGAAATCATTACAAGAAAATGCCACTCTGCTTTTCAGCTTAGCTCAGTTTTGTCTTTCAGAGCAGCAGCAAATGCTTTCTCATGTTAGCTGGGTCAACAGACTTTTTACAGCAAGATGGGAGAGATCAGGAACTACCTCA
Source organism: Pachyramphus minor (assembly GCA_013397135.1). Lineage (NCBI taxonomy): Eukaryota > Metazoa > Chordata > Aves > Passeriformes > Tyrannidae > Pachyramphus > Pachyramphus minor. The sequence continues at coordinate 333,512 of VYXB01001938.1, read as the reverse complement.
GTAAAAATCTGACAATGAACAGTTCTTGGGGTGTACTTCAGTGGTACAAGGGGGCTGTGAGCTGAGCCACTCCTGTTCATCTCAACAACCTTATTTTGAGCACCTCATTAGGTGCTTATGGCTTTGCACATAGAATCATGAACAGTTTGGGTTGGAAGGGACCTTAAAAGATCATCTAGTTCCAACCATGGGCAGGGACATAAGCTAGAAATGTGTGGTTTTGGTTTAATTCTGGCTGGAACCCAACCATTTCAGAGCAGCCCATCCTCATTTCTCCTACAGTTCTTTCTAAACTGGTAAAAAAATTACTGGTGTTTTTTTACTAAGGAAAAAATCATCCTAAATCCACAGACTGTGGGTCCAGGAGAACAGAAATAGTGAAGAATAAAGAGCACAGCTATTATTTTTCTGAGTGCCATCACAAGATCTCAGTATCATTCAAGAATAACACAGCAAATAAGTGTTAATGAATGGGTGCAGTGCCAACTGTAGTTGAAGGTAATGGAAATGTTTGATTTGGGCTCTTTTTTTGTTTTGGTGTTTGAGATTTTTTGTTTGTTTGTTTTTTAATTCTACATCCGTTTTAAGTGACTAAAAAGAATTTTTATTCTAGAAGACTGAAAGATATCCTAAAATTCTATGATGGATCAAAGTTCAAGGAAAAGAACTACGGATACTGGACTCATTTTACTAAGCAATGGACAGAAGAGTTTCCTTCTTAGGTCCCACCCTCAGTCATGTGTCAACACACAGAAGAATTGCTGAGGAGAAAGTGAACTGAGGCTCTTGGCAGGCATGTGTCAGTCTTTGCAGTGTTAGAAGAGAAGACACCTGAATAGCAAGTGTGATATAGTCCTCTAATCTAAAAAACAACAAAGAGAATAAGAAAGTAAGGATCATTGACAAAGACAGAAATACCTTTGCAAATGCAACTGAAAGGAAATATTTCAGGAGCTGATATCAGGCCTACACCAAATATAGCTCATTTTTTTGAGCTCAGTATGAGAGACCATTGAAGTTATGTGAGAGACCTACAGTGCTGGAGACCAGAGTTGCATAGTGAGGTACAGAAAGAATTTAGGAAAATAGATAATAATGAAAAAAATTAATTCTATGTAATATGAACTGTACTAAAAAATGTCAGAGGTTATGACTTCAGAATTGTGAAGCATGCCCTAGTAAACTATTCTAGACAGACCTGTGAATTATAAGAGAGTTGAGAGTTGATTGTAGACAGTTGAGGGACAAATGCTCCAAAAAGGATTATGCAACATTTAACATGACAGAAGAGTCAGCCTAAAAAGATGTCTTCCTTCTAGTCAATTTGGAATCTGTAACAGCGAGATTAAGCTTCCAAGTACTGTAAGCACAACCAAAAATGTTCCATGAACCCCCTTCTCACTCATGTTCTTACTTTATTTTCAAAGCATGACAGCAATAATTCTTACCTCCTGACCCAGATAATTTCTTCTGATGACTTCCACAAAATATAAGGAATATTTTGAATTTCATTCTGACATTGCATGCTCAGTTATTCTCCCATTTCGAGTATGAACAAGCTGCCACTCTCATTCAGACCTTTCGAAAGATGATCTTTGGAGTCTCACTTTTTCCATTTTTTTGGCTTCATATAAAACTCTTTGCAACCATTCTGCATGCTTTTTCAAATGGTTAAAATCTGTTCACCCTTTCAAAGAGCAATGCCATTTGAACCATAGTCCAGTTCTCTGTTCAGAATGACACTCATGACAGAAGGGGACTTTGCAACTAGAAGTAATTCGGGACATTTTCATGGAGTCTATGGAAAACAAGAAATTAGTTGCATTTGACTACCATATTTTCCATACCTTAGAGAATGTCTCACAGGCAAAAGACTTTACTTTGAAAAAGCTGAATTGTTCTAAAAAACCCCTAATAATTGTTTGATCAAGGGATAATAGTGTCACACAGCCATTGGGAAAAAAATGTGATTATAATTTCCAAACCAGGCAGGTCACTGGCTTCTGTATAGATTTACAGAGAATAAATATGATTTCATTCCCCAAGAGGTACAGGTATAGACCTGGTGAATTATTAGAACAACTGTAGAAATCTGACTTTACAACGGCATTTGAACCAGATGGTATTGGCAGATATCTTAAGGAAAATCTTTCGCACACTATGAAGGCTCTGAATTCAGAATAAATGTCATTCACTTACACAGGGAAAATAAGAGCATCAATTAACTGAAATACTCATTAACCCACAAAGAATATGCAGCTCAAGACATACATGATACCACGATCTCCAGTGAATGATGGGGAGATACAAAAACTCTTTAAGTAACAGCACCAATACTCCAATATAAAACAAATCAAACAGGGATGATTGCAGACCCAGATATGAATGTGGCCAGGATGGATTAAGACTAGGCTATGACTGGATAAAACTTTTAAGAGGTAATGTATAAGGTTGATGGCAGTAACTGGTAACAGAGACACCGAATGTGAATATTACTTTTGGCCAGTTACTACAGGCACTGGTGCCCCTGTTTAGATATGACAGTTCTACTGATAAAAGTTATCAAAAGCAGACTAGGAAGATCAGACTAAAAAAGACGACCTTGCTAGAGCTCTAACAGAATTCACCTGGCCAGGGAAGCACCATGTCCACAACCAGTGATCAGAGAACTGCACAGAGCTACTCAATTATCACGGAACAGCAGCAGGGAAAGCCCATGCAGATGGAGAAGAATCAAGAGTTTCTCACACTGTATTTTCATTATACACCTGACTAGAGAAGTCATGGAGAAATTACACTCCTGAATACAGAAGGAATAAAAGGGAGGGGAAAAAAAGTCCAAAGTACTTCCCACTGTCATCCATTTTAAATCAGTGAGGCATTGTGTCCCCCTGTTTGATTAAACCAAATTATTCTAATGACAGAGTACTGAGGTGGGTGGCTCAGCCTCTAGCAACTTTCTTTTTCAGTATATCATCATTACAATATGTTTTCCAATTTTTCAAAAACCTCCTTGCACGGGGGTTGAACTTTCCTTTTTCCTCCTTTTGCCACAGGGGAAGCACGATGAATTTAAATCCCTGTGGAGGGAGCAAAGGCTGTTCTCTACAGAACAACACTTAGCTCATAGCAAGTGTAAATAACCTCTCTCCAAGAAAATTCTCCTATTTTATGGGAATAAATACATGTATTAACAGGTTAAAAAACCCCAAAACAATTGAAAGTATCAAAATGGTAGCATTCAGTATTGAACAAAGTGGGGGGAAAAAAAACAAAGAAAAACCCCCAGAGTGTTACCATTAAAATATACAAGTATTTTGTCTTTGGGAGCACTTTATCACTTTATAATTTTATGATATTCAAGAGTTATAACATGCTTAATTCAGTTATAAAGATGTTTCTCAATTTTTTCTCAACCATTTAGGTTTCTCAATGGGAGACTGAACATGTTTACTTGTCTCGAATAGCAGGGCACATATTGAAGTGATTATTGAAGTCACAATTGAGGTGTGATTTGGGATTCTTAGAGACAAAAAAGCAGAGGCTAAGCCTGGTGTGCTCAACTGTCCTGATATATGCAAGCCCCCCTAGAAAACAATGGATTCTAACAGGATGCACACTGTGAAAAATGTATTCTCCAGTGCAACTGCAGGAAGGCAAAAGAGTTACATCAGGGATTAATTTGGCATTTACTCTTCTGACAGTTTTTTCAGTGCTTGTAGCTATTACTGTTCTTTTGGCACAAAGTCAGATTAGCCATTAGTGTGTGGATTGCCACTACTCTGCCAAGCTTCTAGAACATAAACAAAAAATAAAAGCCACTTTGCTAAGATGACAATAAACATTTAAAGCCCAATAATATCTCTGTGTAACTTTGGTAACAGTAAAATATGGAGCCAGCTTTCATGTACAAACATGGAAAATGGGCTAAAATCATTAAGGCATTAGAGGCAATACATAATTAAAATTGTCATTTTATATTTGCTGCAATAAAAATAGCTATTTTACTTGGAGTAATTACCATCAGTGATTGGTGTTATTGTATATGCTGATTACAATGTTTATTTCTGTGAAGAGAAGATTAACTGAAAAGTAGCAAAAAAAGCTAAGGATAAGGAGTAGAGTTTTAACAGTATTTTACGTCATGGGACACGAAAAGGGAGCCTTAATCTATTCTTAATTTGATTTCTTGAGAAGTGTCTAATCTAAACTGTGGCTGCCTTACTATTGCTTTGATTTAATTAGCCTGAAAAACTATTATGTATTTCTATTTTATCTTCCCCTTTACGATAGAACAACACAAAGCTTATTTTTGTCTTCATGTGGATCATACAAATCTATGTGATGGAATAAAGAATATTATAAGTTTAAAAAAAGAAAAAAAGTGGTTAATTTTCAACTCTGATCTTTCAAAAGCCAGAAGAATGTCAGGCATGTGCAAAGGAGGAAAGGGATAATGGGCAAGTTATTTTAGGAATGTGGGATTACTCACTTTTCCTAAATAAAGCCACTGGTCATAGTTGGAAAAGACTAACTTAACCAGTGATGCACTGGTGGCCTCAAGAGACTGGGATATGAATAATACATGAATATTTGGGGGAGGAGTGGAATCCCTGTGACTTTAAACAAAATGGAGAGCTCATTTGATAATGACTGCATAGGATTAACCTCCCTTTTTCCCCCACCCAAAACCAAAACCACTTCAATGATACCGGAGTTTCACCCTGCATAAGAGCTTCTGTATCAGTGATACTTCTTATTTTAATGCTCCATTAACAAAACCACCTCTCTGAATTAGTTTTACTAGATAGAAAAAAACCCCAGCTCTTCTAGTTTCCCCTTCTTGTACACATTCTCTAACAGATCTCTACAGTACTTCTACCCTATCGTGGGTTTATCACATTGCTGGAGGATGAGTGATCAGAACTGTTGGCAGTATTACAGGTGTCTTCTGTAACATGGTTCATAGAATGGCAACGACTGCCTTGTCTCTGTGGAAATAATTGCCTCCATTTCTCATTCAGTTTGTATATTCCTGTTCCACAGACACACCACAGCAGTGATGGCTTACAGGTACTCTATGAGGGCCCACTACATCCATGTTTTTCAGTTCAGCTTTCTTCAAAAGTAGCAGTTTGTAGATTAGAATAGAAATGGATGTTTTTAATCCTAAAAAAAAAAAAAACAACCCAAAAAAAGACAATCTTACAGTTTGTACTGCTGAACTTCAGTTTCTTTTTATTATTTCCAGGTCATTAAATTTATTTTTTAAAATATTCCACATCTCAACTTTCATTCCCTCTCTCCCCTTTTCTCTCTTGTCTATGAGCCCAACACTCAGCCTAATCATCCTTGCAGATTGTGAGATACCTTATTTATTTTGCCATTTTGACTCTTTATCTTATCTCAACCTACAACCTTCTTTCTTTAATCTCTTTTTTTGTGTGTATATAGCTGAAAAAAACTTTACCTATTTGCCTTGACTTCAATCACAAGGTCTAAGTCACCCTGACTTTTATCCAGTCTTATCTGTACAGAGCCTGAGCTCTGGCATGCAGCTTCCTGTGACACTCATTGCTTCTTTCAATCTCCAAAGGGTTTTTCCCCTTGGAGCTTTTTTTTGTCACACTGGATTTGCAACTCTTCTATATCTGTGTTTTCTCTTGCTCAGTATTCTGGTTTCTGATATCTTTTGTATCTCCAATGAAGGGAAATGTGAAACCCTTATATATTCAAGTCTCTGAGATTTTCAGTTCAGGTGACTTCTCAAACCAGATCTTTTTATGTTCTCCTGAGTTCTCCCCTTTTGAAGTAATAACTGATGCAACAAGAGACCTGATAGTAAGTCCAAAGAAAGCTCTTCCTTCTTTTCTTATGGGCACTATATCCAGCTTATTTTTTACTAACTAATATGAACCGGAGAGACTCCTCTCAAACCAAAAGTGTCTACAGTTCTTCTTATATTTATTTTTTGGCACTTTTGCAAATACAGCATCTGTACTTTACAAAGCAAAGTCTTGGAAAGACTAAATGATTTCTCTTGAGATCATTCAGGATATTTTTCTTAAAAGCAGAGCAGGGAAGCATTTGGTTTTCTATGCTGAAATTATCTGAATCAAACCTCTTCTCCCCCCCTCTGCATTCTGACAAGAGCCTCTTATAGACCTCATCAACAAACAGTCACTTGTTTCAATGCTTATTTTTCCAACTCACCTCAATTTAATTTCACTAGCTAGAAAACACGTTGGAAGTGAAGTGAAGGAAGAGCAGGAATAGGAAAGGGAAATCATGAGCACCGCAGACTACAAAATATTTATTTACCCATGTGGGTCATCATGTGGCAACACTTTAGTCCTACTTTGTTAAGGACACATAAACAGGCAAAATTCAAAGAACAGGGAGAAAAAGTTCCTGGTGTACTTAGTTCCTTAGTGTACTGTACCCCATTTAGTTTTAAATAGCTGTTTTGACACCCCCCTTTGCAGGACTGTAGAAGGAAGCAACATGGGTGACAATCCGCCTTAAGCTCCACACACAGCAGCACCTACACCTGCTATGATAAAATAATGCCACTGCAGTACAGCTACAGCTCAACTATATCTCAGAAGTGGGCTGAAGACCTTTGAGGAAACAATTTAACTGCAACACAGCATTGTCAAGATATGTCTGGATGGTTTGAGAGCTAGAAATATATCTGAGCCACAGCATCAATGTGATTTAAAACTTAATAACTTTCTGTTTCCAGAAATAAAGCAAAGTTGTTATTTAATGGCTGAAATACTGCCATTTTCTCCAAATGCCAGTAATAATTTACATTCATGACTTCTGTATTATTCATGTGGTCCAATTTAATATGAACAGTATTTCTGGTGCGCAGTGTTTATGAATTGTGCCTCTTCAGGGTATACCTTACTTTATGTCAAACAGATGCTAGAAATAACTACCTGGCATTCTGTTGCTGTGAATTGGGGATTAAAAATAGGGCTCATCATTTTTTAACCTGAACAGGGGAAAACATAAGGAGCTTTTCCTGATAAGATGTTAGGGCAAGGTAACAATCTTTTTTTCCCCCTGCTTCTTCTTCCTCTCTACTCTTCTCTCTTTTTTCACTCAGAACAAAACCAGTTGCTACTAAGCATGACTTCCAGACTCAAAGAAGCCCTCATTTTTGTAATTCATTATTTGCTGCACCATTCTTCAGGCCCCAGAAGCTTCAAGGATAAACATTGTAATTAAAGGACATGAGAGGCAGTGGAACAACTGGGCCAAGCCACCCATTTTCTCCTTCTGAGAATACACTTGCAAATGCTCCTGAAAATCAGGGTAGGGTAAATATACAATCTAGTTTACACAAGAAATCCAGTGAAAATAAATATTTATTTTTATAAAACTAAACATTATTTGAAAAATAATAATAAATAAAAAGAAAACAAAAACCACCTGGAAAGAGCGAATCACAGAATCACAGATTCCTTCATATCTCTAATGCCTTTTGCCTTAACAAAACACTTTGGGATCATTTTCATACCTATGTTTTTCCATGGAGTACTAAGAAGAAAGAAGAGTAGTTATTTGATTTTCACTTAACCAGCAGAAGTCACTAACTGGAATAAATACCTCACAAAACAGTGCAGGATAGTCAACAACAGTGCAGTGAGCAGTAGTTCATGGTACTTTGCTTTGCCTTACTAAATATCTCCATGTCACCTTGGAAGAAATAGTACAGACTCAGGAAATCCCACTTCATCATACTACCAGTACTTAGAGCTGTGCAACACTCACTTGGTGACTCCAAGTTTTCAACCTGTTGATTTTACCAGAATTAATTTTAAAAAGCTGGTTATAAGGATGCTGCATGCAATGCTTCAATTTTATGTGAAGTAGTCCAGTTATAACGGAATATAATTAGAAAATGGGTCCTTCCTTCATTCTTCAATTGATATCTTCATTTCATCAGACAAATTACTTTACCTTAAAATTTTCTCTAACCTTAACTACAACATTTATTACCAATACTAGAAGTCCAGAATGGTTCTTTTGTTAGAGTAAGTACAATATATGTATTTTAGTTCTGCAGATGAGAGTCACTAGTCAGACATGAGCTCTGAGAGCAATGCATCTCATCCAGACTTCCTGGGATAGACTTCCCTAGTGAGAGCTGCCACACCAGTGGACTAGAAGTCCACAAGCTGAAAATTTTACTTCAACTTCTATTCAGCAAAGTCACAGACTAACTTTAGAAATACTATCAGACATCATATAAAGCAATTGTGTTCTTTTCCTGATATTAAAATCTATAGTTTATTCCTCCAACATTTGGTTACTATCTATAAACCTACCTAGGATTAAGTGCTGTTCTTCTGTTTCCTTCCGACCTGTTACACTGGGCTGCAAAATAATAGCTTGGTTCAGTGTTATCTGTATCAGGAAGCATTGATAACCATAAAATGAGTGTGGTTGTGGAGGGACTCAATATTAACAAGTTTATTTCATCCATATTAATGTACTGGATGTGACAGGACTATACAACTCTAACTGCACACCATAGTTAATACAAGTCTTTCAGAGCACATACATTATTTCATGGTTCAAGATGTTGTTGTATTGGTTTATGTACCAGACCGCTGGGAAAACTAATTCACTAAATATATAGTGATGAGAAGCAAAAGTGTATATTTTTCACTGTAACTTTCATAATGCTTTAATTATTTGTAATTTGAACAACTGAAGTATAGTATCAGTATTAGGGAGAGACTATAATGAAACTGAATATGATGCAAAGGTTAAAACTTGAATAAAGCAATTAAAACCAAAAGATTACCTCTTATTAACCACCTTGCAAAAACAAGATCACTGTGCATTGGTTTTCCCAGCCTTTTTTCCCTATTAAGAAAAAGTTAATTATATTTCTACAGACTATTGAAAGCAAAACTAATGAAAACAAACGGAGAAACAGGTTATAAATTTGCCTAGGATCAAAACCAGGATAGCATTCCATTAGCCTGCTTTGAAATATCTTGAATGATTTACTCTATGGACAATCCAAAATTAGTATTTTATATGGGGTATGCCTGTACTAGAAAAACCAAAGATCCACCGACAACCCACAAATTGGCATTTTTCCACAAAAGCCCATTATATATGTTTGGACTCAGTATCATTAAAGATAATCTGTGTATTATCTGTATTACATACATCAATTTCATTATGATTTTTAGACTTCATGTTACCATGGTTTTCCCCATCCACTCCCAAAATAGCCATCTAGAGTGATCATTAAATAAGTATGGTACTCGAGGGGGAAAAGAAAAAAACAATCAAAAACCAACCAAACCAACCTAACAAAAAAAATCCAAAACAAAACAAACAAAAAAACCCCACAAACAAACAGTAAAACAACCAACCACAAAAGACCAACAAAACCACATCAAACATATACCCCTTATTTCTTTTTTCCCCCCTATCACTGAAGAGAAATTACAGTTTCATTCCCTGCAACACTGTGAGGTTGGTCATAATGTCTTTCCTGCAGTTAGAATAGAAAGTAGGAAAGATACAGGAGTTAAAAAGGTCAGATTTATCACTATGATGTATTTGATGAGAGCACCAGAAATCAAGGCAACTTCCACCCTTATGTACAAACATGCTTACGTACAAATAGGCGTTCAGATAACTCTATGTGATAATATGAACAACAGTGATATGAAAAATGACCTATATGACAACACTATCTCTGCATTAATAAGGAAGTCTTATGCCCAAAGCTATGAAAAGAAATTAAGAATAATGCATTTAGATACAGCGACAAAGTTTTACTTGATATTTTCAGTTTATGGTATAAAATGTTCTTGACCTTCATTTTCACATCTTTGGATAAATCATCATTATCTTCTGTCTCTTTCTAGATATTACTCCACTATAAATGAAACTTTTTCTGTTAGCTTTCTGCTTTTCCTCTGACAAAGAAACCTTTCTTCCCCAAAACAAAAAAACCTTTCAATTAAAAAGTCCTCATCACTCGACTCATCTACTGTTCAAGTAAAATACTTCACAACTTTTATCAAAACCACATTTCAATTTAACCAAAACCAGAAGTTAGCTTGAGGTTGCAGTGGGCCTCATAGGTAAACAAAAAACCAAACAAACAAAACCCCAAACATACAAACAAAATAGGCCTTATTGGAAAAGAAATGGAGAAAAAATATTTCTGGTGGTCATTTTTTTATAGAGAACAGTAATAAGAGAAACCTAGTATTGTGACCCTAAAATTATTTATTGCAGAGATGTAATCTTTTAAGCCATTTCATTTACCGTAATTCCACCGTGTTGTTTTTCTAAGTTCCACATTTCTATGGAAAAACACAAAAATTAATCCTTGCAGTCTACAGCACAAGCTTGTGCACCTATGTTCAAAACTTTGTTTCCTTTGTTGACTTTTTTCATAATGAAATTTGAAAAAACAAATACCTCACTTGAGGTATTCCAGAACTGTCTGGACACAATCCTGTGCCATGTGCTCTGGGATGGTCCTGCTTGGGCAGGAGGTTGGTCCAGATGAGCCATTGTGGTCTCTTCCAACCTCATCTGTGATTCTGTTCTATACTTAAGATTTTATCTTGCAGGGTAAAAGAGGACTGATATTTGAATACTTTGGGTATTTGTGAGATTTACTGCACTTGAAACAAAAGCTCCTATTTATTCACCAAGCCATTACAACAAGAGGAATAACACTATCCCCTAGTAACTTATTAACATAATGCTGTTCTTCATCTAGATGGGGACAACACATGAAGGGACAAAAGCAATTCAGGTACCACAACAATCAGGCATCCAAGTCAGCAAAACACTAATACAAATACATGATGCTAAACAGAACACACACAAAGTTGTTTGTGTATCTGTGAAACTTGGAGAAGTCAGATCTGACCAAAGACTTTTATAGAGGCACTGCCATCTCCACAGTTTCCCAAGAAGCAGCACAACACACACCAGCAAGAAGCCACCCCATGATGAGCTGTAATTATCAGGAGGTGGTACCTGCTGTGGTGATGTGTTACAGCCAAGGAAGGAGTTTGCTCCACATTAACAGCTGGATCCTGTTGAGCCCTGGCTCCTTCTCTCTCCCAAGATGCAGACTCAGATGTCTCAAGCACTGGTTGAGGCAAAGAGACTGTGTTTGGTATGTCTAGTCCCAGAATGGGAGGGATGTCCTGTTATTGCACAGTAGCTGAGAAGCCTGTACTGAGGTCCTGCTTGCTGAGGACCTGTGCAGGAAAAGGATTGTTCCCCCACTGCAGCTTTGTCCATCCACCACACTGCCCAGAGCTGAAACAGCATAAGGCACTGGGTAAGCTGAAATGTGGAATTTACCACCACAGAGCAGGTTTACAATGAATGCAGCTACATCTTCAGAGCAGGTTTCAGTTTTTAAAATGAGCTGGGTTTATTCCAGCAATGATGTTTCATTCATCTATGGAGACACGTTTTGTTTTTCAGCTACAGCTAAGCCAGACTTGGGTGGTAATTATACCAAGGGACAAAGCAGGAACGGCAACAAAACAAGAAAGACCCACTTCCTATTTCCAGGAGATCAGCTATTGAGTAATCACAATATATATCTCACACAAGAAACTCAAATTAAAGCAGTACGTGGAAACTACAAAGCTATAAATTAACAAAATAACAAAATTAATGCAAACTGGACTTCAGTTATGTACAGCAAATCACTGATCACTAAAGCTTTCATGGAGACACCAACTTTTGCTCTCTATGTAACCCAAATTTGGATATTTTTGGCTTGTTTTTAAATAAAGGATAACTTTGTCCAATCCTTCAAGACAGATACCCCTAAAACTAGCACAGTGCTAAAATGGGAGACAGAAGAATCTGTGTGAACAACGGGCGTAAAAGCTCTAACATTGAAAAGAGAAAGATCAGACAGTTCTGTGCTTGTCTACTCATCTTTGGTGTTAAAAATCAAAATTAAAGATGTGCTCTGGGATGGTCCCCCAGAAAACAAAACAAAAACCCACAGAAAAAAACCAAACAAACAGAAATAACAGAAACCCCAAAATAAAAACAAACAAACTAAAAAAACCAAACAAGAACAAAACCACAAACCACTGCAGCCTCTTGCCCAGGAGCTATTTCTGGTTAGCAGTGGGGAAATAGGAAAGCACCTTCCTTGAATTTTTCTGAATTACTGCACCTATTCAGTCAACAATGGTAGAAATTATTAAAGAGGAACAGGGGAAGAAAACTACTACATATTTACTGAGGATCCTAAAAACGCAAACGAGGAAAGTCAGCCAAATCCAAATGCACCAAAAACTTAAGAGTATTTATCTACCTTCTTATCTATACAGGTTGTAGCTGAATACTCAGCTGAGATTATAACCTTGTCTGGTTAAACCAAGGGAAGTAGATTTCAGTGTGGACAACCTTCTCCCAGTTCACAAATAACAGAATCCAGCTCCTCTTAAATTGACTATAAACAGAAAAAGCTGTAACCAAAATAAACCACTCTCTAAACCCAAGCAAGCATCCCCCCAGGAGCTTGTGCTGTTTAACAACATCAATTTATTTAGATGGTATCAGTGGCACGTCAGCCTGGGGCAAAAGCACTAAACATTCCATTCCTGTGCTGAATCATTTCACAGGCTCCTGTTATTCAGGAAAAGGCACATTAAGAAACATCTTGTTTAATTTGGTTTATCGAAATGATGAATATTGCTCAATTGCTTTTCTTGTTTGATAGTCAATGAAAAATTAATGATCTACACATCACTAATCATTTACTATGAGTCAATGCACTTCACAGATTACTTTTCCCTGAAAGTTAGGAATGCAACATGTAACAAATATTTTTTCAAAATAACTTGCATATACTTTGATCACTTACTATGGAAAACTCTATTCTATCATTGCCAACAAAACTGTGTTTAGAAAGTGTTATTTTCAGCCAAAATAGACCAAATTTATATGAACTATATTTTTTAAAACTATCTGATTGGAGCAACCACATAAGTTGTACAAAAACTACATCATCAAGAATGTCTTTAATCTAAATCATAGTTAAATGTATTCAAAATAAAAGATCCAATTTTCTAAATGCTTATATTTGAGATATTTTTTCATCTAGACATTCAGATTAGAAAGGCAAAAATAAATTTTAGAGTAAAGAAAAACAGCCTGCATACCAGGCCATGAAAAATTCCATTTTTAAGGTCTCTCAGTTCTTTCAGAATAAACTAGCTGGAACTTCCCATACTGTAACATTGATTACTATATTTATGCTGAGCTAATCTATACTTATGAAAAATTAATCCCATACTAAGAATTGAAAATCATTAACGGGGCTCAAGGGAGGCAGGTTTCACAGACTTCGAAGTAGAACTATTTGTTCTTCACATGTCCAGTCTATGAACAAATATACACTTAGCTGGAAAAAAAATCTTTTGGAGTATTTTGAAGACCTCCAGCATGGAGAAGCAGGCATACTCATTAGACCAGGAGACAGCTATTGTCTTTGTGTTCTTTTGTTGTTCTGCCAAAACACATATATCCTTTAATAAAAGGCTGTTATCTTTTCCTTCTCCATATTTCCTCAATTGGAGCCTCTTAATTTTGGATTTACAATTGCTTAGAGGGAAGAGTTTAGTCTTTCTCATAGCCCATCCTCCTTAGCAAAACATTTCTGTCTCATTAAACTGAGACAGCCTTGAACACTTTCAAGTACGGGGCATCCACAGCTTCTCTGGGCAAGCTGAGCCAGGGCCTCATCACCCTCAGAGTTAAGAATTTCTTCCTAATATCTATTATAAACATACTCTCTTTCAGTTAAAAGCCATTCATAGAAGATGTACAACAGAAGAAATTTAGACAATCTAGAATTGCACTATTTGTAATATAAGCCAAAAGAGTTTAAACTTTTAAACTAAGTTTCATCACAGTATTCAAAGTGTCCTGTCAAGCTCTACTTTTAGCCAGTTTTTAACGAAAATATTTTTCGTAACATTAGTTTGTAATAATAAGTTACTAGTTGGAAGAAATTTATATGTAGATGTGTCATTTAGGGACAATTTAGTTGTGGTCCTGGCATCATTAGGTCAATAGCTGGACTCCATGATCTTAGAGATCTTTTCCAACCTAAATGATTTTATCAAATTACTACTCATTCAGTGTATGTAATTCATATAAATGTGACACTCCCATCACTTTAACTCATCATTGTTCATGGAATATTTATTTATGTTTAAACTCACAGCTCACTGTTAATATATGAAAGAAGCCCCCAGTTTGCAGATGGAAATCCCACTCATGACAGGAGCTGTTCCAAGCTTCAGGCATCATCCCATGTCTTGCTAAAGCAGCACTCCTTTTACAGGTTAAAATTTTTTTGTGGGGCTTACTGTTCTTCTACTGACTAAGCAAAGGTTTCATCCTAAAACCACATGTGCACGAGTGGCATCATTCAGCAGTGATGTTGCAGGAGTCAGTACTCTGGCACTAAGCAGGAGCTTGCTGCAGTACTTTTTTCCTCCATCTGGCCTTCTCCAGCAAAAAGCTTTCCTGTTTGCATGGAGAAGTATTTCCTAGATATGCAGCCCATTCAATAAAGTCACTCCAATTGAATGCATTTACACAGACCCATACAGCCAGCTGACCAGAAAGTTGTGCTTCCATTCAGCAAGAACTGAACAGGCTGGAGAGATAACAGAGAGGAACATAATGAAGTTCGACAAAGGCAAACGCAGGGTCCCACACCTAGGGAAGAATAACCCCATGAATCAGCACAGGCTGGGGTCTGACCTGCTGGGAAGCAACTCTGTGGAAAAGGACCTGGGGGTCCTGAGGAAAACAAGCTGTCCATGAGCCAGAAGTGCATCCTGGGGGACAAGAAGGCCAATAGTATCTGGGGGGGCATTAGGAAGAGCATTTCTAGCAGGTCAAAAAGGTGATCCTGCCCCTCTTAGCCCTGGTGAGCCCACATCTGGAGTGCTGTGTTCAATCCTGGGCTCCTCAGTACAAGAGACATGGAGCTCCTGGAGCAGGTCCAAAGGAGGGTGATGAAGATGATGAGGTGACTGAAGCATCTCTTATGAGGAAAGGTTGGGAGGGCTGGGCCTGTTTAGCCTGGAAAAGAGAAGATAGAGGGGAATCTTATCAATGCACCCACATATCTGAAGGGCAGGTGTCAGGAGGATGGGACAAGACTCTCTTCAGTGGTGTCCAGTGACAGGACAAGGGGCAATGGGCACAAACAGCAGCACAGAGAGTTCCATCAGACCATAAGGAAAAACTCCTTTTGAGGGTGACAAAGTGCTGAAACAGGCTGTCCAAGAGACTGTGAAGAAAATATCTCCATCTCTAGAGATATCCAACACCTGGCTGGATGCAATGCTATGCGATCTGCTCTATGTGACCCTGCTTTAGCAGAGGGCTGGACTAGATTATCTCCAGAGGTCCCTTCCAACCCCGACCATTTTGTGATTCTGCAGTATGCTCTCACTTTAATTCTTTTGACTGTCACAGACAAAATCAAAATGTGTAAATTTAATGTAACTTTTTTTATGAATACTTAAAACATAATCGCATCTTCTTTATGGGTCTTCTGCCAGCTTAGTCTCATTAAAATTCATTCTTATGAATGTGTAGAGCAGAGAAAAGGCTGCTAACATGTCACAATAAACCAACTGTCTGAAACCCTGCAGAAAAAAAAAAGAAGAGGTAACATTTGCCTTGTACCTTGTAGTTTACGAGAGAAGATATCTAGAAGCAGCTGTAAAATGGTCATAAAATAAAATTGGAATTTATATCAAAATCACTCTTAATACCTCGGGGCTTTTCTATCTCTGCATAGTTTACCCTGAGAGATTTAGTGGTGGAGTTTTACGTTAACGGGCTGAAAGTTATAGTGGAGTTGTCAGTAATAGTACCTCTTTTTGGTGAGTCTGCCTATATATCAGTCTATTTATTTTTAAATAGCAAGATAGTAACCCCCAGAAGGTGCAATATGAAAATGCTATTGGCAACAGCTGAGCAGTTATAGAGCTCTTAAACATCCTTAATGAAAATGCTACTGAATACAAGCATTTTTAGGTTTTGTTGTTGTTGTTTGTGAGGTTTTGTTTCATTGCTTTCGGTGGGTTTTTTTTCTACAATAAGTAATTTTTTTAAATGGTGGCCATGATGCAAAATGAACTTGCCAACAAACCTTCCCAACTTATTCTGTCAAAATATTTCTTTATAAAGCAAACCAACCAAACAAAGCAGTGTGAGAAACTGCAATAAAATTCACACACATACTGAAGGAATTATGAAACATTTCCTGTATGATGGTGTCTGGGGCAGTAGTGGAAAGCAGTTATTATAAAGGCATTTGGAAAAAAAAAATGTTGAAGTCCTCTTCTAAGATAAGGAAGATGTGGAGGTGTGTGTGTATATATATTTACATGTGATAAGAAAAGGGAAAGAAACAGGTTTATCAAATGTGAAGGACTCACATAAAAAATCCCAGAAAATTTATGGTAAATAAATTACTCTTACTCCAGGTCCTGGCTTGTGAGAATAAATAGGTCTAATGTTTTACAGCTGGGGAATAAAAAAAAAAAAATCCACATTAAGTGTATGGGGTTTTTGTTATCAAAACCATGAGATATCTACTTTCACATTCAGACATGATGATTCCAAGTGCCTGGTGAAGTTTCACGACAAAAGTTTGCATAGCTTTACTATCTTGTCAGCTGAGTCTTAAGTCTAATCTCAATATTATCTTTTCTCTATAAGCTTGTAAAAATTACAGAACTTAATTAAGCTCTGTGTTCCCAGATGCTCCAGTATTAGAATCCAGAAAGAAGTACAGTTAACTTTCAGGAAAGGAGATTCCCAGAAATGAAATGAGTATGAACAGGTACAACCAAAGTACAGTCTGAAATTATTTCTTAGTTAGAAAACAAAACTAAGTACAAACACTGAATGTATTTCCATTTCTTTAATACTTTGTACAGTGATGTATAACACAGATTAGTGGAAAAAACTGAAATGAAGTAAAGAACAAAAGAAAATAAAGAATAATTACCCACAGCTGTTTACAGTATGATTACAAAGGGAATTGTCAGGCATCTTCTTCTGATTAGAAAGATAAGAAGAATCTTATTTCAGTTTCATGAAAATTAGAAATAGAGAATTCTGCAAGGCATACAAACAGATGATAAACTATCAAGTCTCAACAATTGACTGCTCCAGAGCAGTGCTACTGCTGCTGTCCTGTGTGTGAACACTGGCCACTCCAGTGTGAGCTAAAGCACGTTAATGGGATCATTGCCAGGGCCATATCTGTATGTGACAGGTGTACTCCCCTCGTAGGTTCAGCTGAGACCTCACATGGATAACACTACAAATTGAGGACCACCTGCTGCTGACTAATAGCATGTAAGCTCTTCAGTTTTCTGGACATATTTGCTTCTGAGAACAGTAGAAACACTTGCATGTAATACTTGCTCCTTATTTCCAGTCTTCCCTATGAATCTATATCCATGGCCGCTTTGTTTAAGACACGGTGCTTCTTACAACAGGCCATGCTAGGTCATCAAGATTCACTTCATGGGTACAACATTCCTACTCATCAAAATTGCAAGTTATTAAAGAACTACTGACAGATTTTAAGTATTTCTTGTGGGGGAGAGGGAAAAAAAGTGGAAAAGGGAACTAGAACAGCAGCTGGAAGCTGTGTGCAAATGTCTGCTGCCAGAAGACCTTTCACCACCACTGAGGATCACAGAATGGTTTTTGGGTTGGAAGGGACCTTAAAGATCATACACCTCCCACTAGACAAAGTTGCTCAGAGCACCACCCAACCTGGTCTTGAAAGGTTTGAATGACTAGAGCTTGTGGTAGCCAACTGTATGCACAGTGCTTGGAAAAGAAGCTTACCTTGTGCCACACACAGGCAATGGAAAATCTCCATCTTTTTAGCTTTTCTACATCTGCATCAATATCTAGAGCAGCAGGCATTGCTACTGTAGAAAGTATTTTAGAAGCCCAAAGATAAATTCTTATATAGCCTAATTACTATATCAGGGAGAGCCGTAATCAAATATTTTAATATACCGGGCCTCACACTTGGGGTCTTTAAATACTGTTTGAAATGATGTCACAGCTACAGGCAGTTTAAGAAATAAAGCAGGAACAAAATCTGCACAGCTTTCTTTGCAAGAGATTAATTTCCACTGGGAGTAGAAATGCTGGGTTTGAGTTATCCTAATCCTCTTGAGCCACTACATGCCTTTAATGAAGTGTGGACAAAGCCAGACAGTGCTTAAGAAGCCACAGAAAAGACTCTGTAAAACAGTTCCAAGCCCACAGAGGATGACACACTTCTTGTTAGAGCAAATAGGTTTAAAAATTCTGAAAAATTAATCAAATAGAAATGGGATTTAACAAGTGCCATGAGCAAAAAGTTTAATGACTTTGGCTTGGCTACATGGTGACCAGGGCTAACCTTAACTAGAATTTGATGAAGCCTAATAACCCAGGATCTGTAACTATTTTATTATCTTGGGAGCAAAGCCAGCTGAGTAATATATTCCTAGGAAAGTGCAGATGAAAATGTATTTGGCACCAGTTGACTCTTACCACTTATATATGACACCATCTGGAAGCAAATTGACAGCTTTAAAAAAAGAAACCAAATTTTCAATTAAAAGAAGAAAAGCTGTTGAGTGGTCTCAGTATGTGCACTAAACAATACATGAGGTTTGTTTGAAAACCTCCTGTTCACTTTATTATAAGCTGATACTATATGAAAATATGTTGGAGGATGGGGCAAAAGTAGTCATTTTTTACAGCAAGAGGTTTTTGCTTGTTTCCAAACAAGTAGATTATGTAAGGTAAAAGCACAATCCTGAGGGAGAGATAGTGTCATTTTAAGGCTGAATCAGCAAGGAAAACTTAGGCATCATACCTCATTATTTAGTCACTGGAGTATCCTGCTACCCACTGAAATCCTGTGCTTGGGCTGGAGTGGCCAGTGTCTCAGGCCACTTAAGAACATCAAGGAACTCCGAACAACTCACAGAAGTATGTGGGCCAGGTATCCCACATCCAGAGCGGAGGCTCAACATCACCTTTTAGACCTCAAAAGCAATTAGGCAAAGTCCACACCAATACAGAAGCACATAATTCCTCTCTAGAGTCAAGATGCATTTCTCCCTTCTCCCACTCCACCAGATGAGTGAGGAAAAAAAAGAAGTCATGCTCAAGCTGAGTTGTACCTCAGTTGTACCTGAAGAAATCAGTGAGATTGCTCAAAGACCACAGCACTACTAAATGTTAGGAAGCACAACAGACCGGCCATAAATCCGAAAATCTTCTTCAAATATGCTATTATAAACCAAGTTCATCTGCAAGTAATTTAATTTAGTTATTTGAAAACACTATAGAAGCGCTCTGCACAGCATTAGGTGTCTAAGGCCTATCACAAAAGCAATCAGATCACTCTGGAGACCAGCTGTGCATCAAGTAGATTGCTTTTATCTAAGTGATAAAAACCTTGTAGACTGTGAACAATAGTGGGCATAAAACGTAACATCTTTAATGAACAACATAAAAGATGAAAAGAATGAGCACAAGAAATGGCAATTTAGTCAGAAGATGGGGAAAAAGAGCCTCCAGAACATGACATTTTATAGCAAGTAGGTTTTGCAGTAAGCAGAATTTAGAGGGGGAAACAGTATTTTTCTTCTCTAATTAATCCAGTTGGGGTACCTTGAAAATCAATCAAGAGTGTTCCAGCATCAGCCAAGTGAACCTAAGGAACAAGCATTAACGTATTTTGGACCTGTTTCTGATCCAAGATAAGTCGTTGAAACTCCATTAATTTCAATGAAGATGCAAAATTGGCCTTTTTACTGTAATCTTCTACATCAACATGAAAGAAAAGCATAAACCATTAAACATTAAACTGCCTTTATATTTTATTTCTTTTATGAGGCTCCTAGCAAGACATTAACAGCAGATTATACCTTTTGCAAGCCATCTAACAGGATTTTAACGGTGGAAGGGTGCCCAATAAATAAAATCATTGTTATTACTACAATTTATAGTTGGCTTGTCAGTACCAGGCAATAAAATTTTAACATTTGGAAAGTCAGGAGCTACTTCAGCACTCTGCATTTCTAACCATCCTCTTCAACAGTATTATTTTTTCATCTCAACTTGAATACAACTAAAACTTTATTTCAGCACTTAAATTTCTTTTTACCTTCAGGTGCTGAAGATGCACAGAAGAGATCTGAGCACTGCAATAACAGACAGTGCAGGCACAGCCTAGTCCACAACACCCACAAGTGAGAAGAAAATAAGGAGTTTCAGTTCAGTCTGACAGAAGCACAACTGGCTGCAAACTTGGAAAACATCACAAATATTTCATGCCCTTCTCAACACTGGTCTTTCATCTGTGGTGCCTGTCTGTGTTTTGTTCTGCATTCTCATCCACTGTAATTCTGTAAGTACCACTGCATACTTTCAATCTTTTTAACAGGTAATTCCACACATTTTGTAGTTCACTATTTAGAAAAAAAAAAAGTCAACTGAAAACTTGGAATAAAAAACTGATTTTTCTAGAAAGCCTCACTCAATAGTAAAAGCTCTAGTCATTTCAAAAAGACAAGGCAATCATTTTCACGTGCAAGAGTTCCACAACTGAAACCAAACTATATGTGGATATACACTTAAGTACACACAGACACATACCTTTAAGAGTTTAAGCTTTCTAAGATTCAGGCCACAGGGTTTTGAAATACAAAACTTGCTTTTAATTTTCTCTCCTTGTCCCCAGGTTTCCTTTTCTTGGACACATTAAGGCTGACAAAATCCACAATGCTCTACTACCAATTACATCTGAGTAACCTTACTGTATTGAGAGGCTGCACAGAAACAAAAGATTTTGGCTGCCAAAACCAAGATAAATGTTACATGTTTAAAAATTCTGAAATGCACATATTAGTCCTGATATACCAGTATCGTGTCATTGGTCTACTCTTAAAACTTGCTAATCTTCCTGCTATGGGAAGAAAAAAAAAATCCCTTCTTATTTAATACATTTTAAAAGCCCAAAAAGGACTCAAAGCAAAGTGTTCAACAAAACACCACGCTTACATATAAATTCTTTTAAAACAAAGATATTAAGTTAGAAGCTTAAAAAGGTAGTGTTTGTTCACAGTCCACAACTTGATCTTGAATATTTGTTATTACTTGACCTTCCCTTCCTTATTACTCTTTTTTTATTCCTGATTGTCTTACTTTTCTTTGTCTCTTCTATATCCAGAGTAAAGTTTCTGGCTAACAACAAAGTGAAATACTGCAGGTCTGACTTCTGCTCATGTCAGAAGAATTGTTTTAGTAGGTCTTTATTAGGACTAATCATATCAAAAGACATTTTTTAAAGTATACTAATCTCAGAGCTCTTCGAGAGCATGACCTAATTATCCACTGTAGAGCAGCAAAGCAAATTTTCCAAGAACTCTCTCAAGTCAGTTTTCCCATTGCAGACCAATTTATTTTTCAGCAAAGAGCTCAAGTTTCCATATATAACTGCTTCTTGGCTGCCAAAGATAAACTACTAAAATAAATAAAATATTATGATCCTAAGAGTGTTACCAAACAGCAGACATGGAAGATCTCCTGCTACCGCCCAGGAGAGAGCACACTGCCTTTGGAACAGTCAGGCCTCCTGACAGCCACCAAGTCCAATTCTTTCCTCAAGGCAGAAGGGAGCATCTCCTGATACCTGTTTACTTCAGTTGAAGCTACAAGAGAGGCAACTCACTGGAGCACTGAGCAGTTTTACAAGAAGTTCTCCAGAGGATCACGCAGGTAGGGCATAGTTCAAAGGGACATCAAGAACAGCAGAAGATGGCCCACAGGCTAATGCCCCTGACCTGGCAGCACAGGTGGTAATGCAGACCAGCCAGAGGAATTAAGGAAACATTTTATCTTGCAGAAATGCAACTCGTCTTTTTGTTGCCATCATCCTCCTCGCTTTTCCTTTCCCACTCAATAGTTTACAAAAGGGTTGTTCTTCAATGTATTTGCTTATATGGATACCTTCTAAATAGGAATACAGAGAGCCAACAGTTCTGACTCATGGTTTGCAAGAGCAAAAATACTTGATGACTTTTACTAGACATAAGGACATACAACAGGCCTGCCAAATACCTTCTTGTTTTTCCTTCTACCTTAAAGGCTTGTGCTTATATTCTGTCTCTCTCTGTATAAACTATGTCATCAAAGCAGACACAAGCCAATAGAAGCAGAATTTTTGATCCAAGTGACTTCCCATGTCCTCAACAAACTGAAAGAGGCAATGAAAAGAGGCACATTTTCTACATATAATATCCAAACTCTGCATCTATAGATACGTGACTTCCCCTCTGGATTAAGTGTGCCAATGGAGCTGGTCCTGAAGGACGAAGTCTTGCCAGCAAACCTCCTCCTCCTACAGCAGTCATGTTTCTCTGCACCTGCACACACAATACAGTGGGAAACTCTGGAATGGGATGCGTTCTTTGGAACTCTGGATCTTGGGCACAGAACACTAAGCCAGGACAGGCAGGTAGGCTGTGTGATGTGGTACAGCCTGGATCTGCAGGGGACCAACTTTTCACACCTTTTTAAAACAGATACTGATTTTTGCCATTGATCATCAAAAAAGACAAGTCTCTTATGTTTGGAAGTGAAAGGAGAACTACTGTGCTAGAAGAGATACAGGCAGACTTTAGAAAAAAATTCAGGAAAATGCAGGGGACAAGAGAGATAAACTTTTGAGGCATATATGCTAATCATCTTAATGCCTGGTTGTACCTGTGGCTGCAAAGCAGCAGGAGGGGGACAGTGGTGTTCCAGAATAAATCCATCATAGACAGATTCCATGTCTCTGACCCACTGCTGGTGGCAAGACCCTTATGTTGCATGCAGTAGCTGGCACTGCATGCCCATCTATGGCCTCAGCACACAGTGATCTAGAACACAATGCTGGCCAGGATGTTTGGATGACAACAGGCCCAGAGACTCATGGAGATACAGCTTCAAGCCCTCCATGAGTCAGTGACCTTGGCCGACCTACCAGCACTCCACGATTAAGCCATGAAGTATTAAGAATCACACATGGACAGCTTCCAGAAACTGATGCTGTCCAGAAATGTTTGTACTGCTTCTGCATGTCTTTTGAGTTCATGATACAGATCCCATACCCAAAATAGAAAATCTGCCATTGACAACCCACATTCTGGCTGATTTCCTGCTCTCAAAGATGCTGCAGACGGATGCAGACAAGAACAAGGGGCCATAGCTGTGATGAGGAAAAAATACACCACCACACATCCCCTTAGGCAAAACAGTAACAATACTTGACTTAAATAACAGAGAAGGAAAACAACTCCCCCAACAAACTACACTGTCCTACATAGTGTAGGACACTGTACAGAGCCTACCTGATAAAACACACCAGCTAAACACAAGAATCAAACACAGTCTTGCTTATACAGCACACCTGACAATAGTCGTGACAATAGCTACAGATCAGCAGGTGTGGCATCAAGGTTTCTGCATCAAAGCTTTGATTTAGAGACATAACCACTAGTTTTCCTCAGGAAGGATAACGACAGCAAAATAAATACCCACTCCAACTGATTGGGTTTTTTTTTTTTACTTATACTGTTAAATTACAACAATATAGAGGTTATCAGATGCTGACATGTAGCAGAACAATACAAACAAAAGAGATTGTTTTTTGAAACCTACATTAAAATTACTGAGGGTAAAGATATAATAGAAGTCTCAGCTTGATTTAAAGTCCCAGAAGATGCCATCATTGCATTAAAGTAATGCTGTGCCAACTTTGAGATGAAACAATAATGGTAAATGACAACTATGTTCAAATGGTAGCTCTGAAGCTGTTGCCAAGGATGGATAGGCAGGTTCTGCAAAACAGTAGGTAATACTTTGTACAATTCCTTGTGACATGGTAAGAGCCTGTGACTAACCTCTTCTGCTAAAAGAAAAAAAAATAATAAAAAAAAAAAATAAAAAAAAAGGTTCACAAGTAGAATTGCTGCAAACTTATAGTGCTACCTCACATCTTGGGAAGACATGGAAATCCTCAATACAAGCCATCTTAGTTCTCTAGACATTGACATGCTATGTCCAGTACAAAGAAGTTTACTGCTTTGACAGCCAGCAAAAATTTGAATTAGAAAAGCAAGAAATTATGCACGTTGAGGGTAACCCAAATGTAAGGAAACTTGATGTATCACTGGGATAGTTACAAAGAAAAACTGGCTATTTGGTGCTACAGCATGCAATACTGCAGCATGGATACCTGTGCCAGAAAGGATGTGAATATATTCAACAGCATAACATATTAGCAAGAAGGCACAAGAAGTTCACATCTTGCAGAGCTCTGCAAATAGGCCAAGCAGTAACTTTGCATCCGTAAGTGAAGGACTGTTTACAGTGAAGGTTCAAACTGTGCCAGCTGCCATCCCTATGAAATCACTTCTGCAAACCTGGCTCAGTCACTGGATAGCAGTTATGGAAAAGAGGAGGCACAAACAATTGTGAACACTGCAGATTAATAGCTAGTTAGATACACACAGCTAACAAACTAGCACGAATACTTCAAGTGAAAAGTGCTTTATTAGATTTGAGACAACCTATAAGTTGCTTCTCCTATCAGCATTTTTGACCAGGTTTATTTATTCCCTTTCCATCATTCTTTAGATCCTATTTGTCACCATTTTTTGCTGGTCCTCACTATTCAGTGGAAATTAGCTTTCCAAAAGAAAGTATCTGCTTTCAAGGACTAGATTGATACTCAAGTGGAATGAACCATTTTGTTTGATAATGTGGTTTCTTCCTGATAATTACATAAATATTTCCTTTCAGATTTTATGAATAATAATTCTTCTCTCTTTTATAGTCTTAATTTGTGGATAATTTAGAAGTGATTATGTTTATTTGATAGCCAAAATTCAAGCTGTGTTTTACTGCTGATTTGTCAGAAAAAAAAATTACCAGGCCACTGATTTTTACTTTGTTTACATGTTGCCAGTATACAGAATACACATGCAAATCGGAACTCATTTATGGAACAGTCTACATGAAAATATAAATTTTCATTTCCTGTGACTATTTACCCTACTGAAATTTTCTCATTTTCACGAAAGTCCAACACTTAGAACATATAACTGACTAAAATCAAGCTCCCTTTAACACTTTATCCAGTACAAGTTGATGTGCCCCAAACCTAGGTTTTACTGCCATGCTTAAAAATTTTTCATTCTGTACTAAAAATTTATTATCAAAATTTATCATCATTATATTATCTGCTGGGACCCCAGAAGGTAATATAATTCACTGTTTGGACTAGCAATAGATCACCTATCTCACACAATTCGTGACAGATATTTGTTTAACCTGTTCTTAAAGGTTTTTTTTCAGGGCATCAGATCAAGCAGTGGGAAATTTTCATTTACGGTTTGGGGAATTTATTGTTTTGTTTTGGGTTTTTTAGTGTGGGTTTTTTTTGTTTTGTTTTGTTTTTTTTAATAACTTGTTACAAGTTTTCTTAATGCCTATTCTAAGTCACCTTTGCTGCAATAAATCTGTTACCTACCACTCCATCCAGCCTATGGACTATCTTGCTCCTCTGCAGCAGGTGTTTACACAGATTAATGCTGTTGTGTCCTCCTCCTGCAGCCTTTGCAAAGCTCACTGGCCTCCTTGAGGCCCACTCAATATTCTGACAGATCTCTGCTCATTTTCACTGTCTGGTCTTCACTTGGTCCTCCTTGAAGCAGAACATTTAACCAAGGACACAATGATCCAACTAAAACTTGTGCAATACATCACTTGCTTTTCAGGTTATACTCCTGTTTACATATCCCAAGACAATATTTGTCAAAGCAAGACCCATTATGACTCCAAACAACTCCCCGTAAGTGCTCTGTGCATGTGTTAATTAAACCAATTTTATAAACATATATTTACAAGAGTGGTTAAAGTTCATTACAAACTTTGGAATGAACAAAGAAAAAAAAAAGCTTGTTAAGATAAAGACCTTAATGGTGTTTCATTTTTCTTTTTCTCTTTATAAACTAATTTCTCCTTGTTTTTTAGGGAAATCTTTAAAGCCAGTTTCCTCTGAAAAGTGATACTGCTAGATTGGGCTTATGCCATAAATTTTTATTCCCAATGATTGTTTCATTCTTTAAAAAAGCATAGGAAAACTAAGGCAAAACTACACAGGGGAAAAAAAAGTTTCAAAGAAAACATGCCTTAAGGAAAAGACAACATTGAAAAACATGTCTGGATTCTGCTCTAGGGTAGGGGAGAAGGTAAACAGAGAAAGTTTAGATATGTGATATGAAGCAAAGACACATAATCCTCCCCTGCCCCTCTCCTACAGACAGAAGCATACTTCTTTTAAGAAGTGTGTTTAATTTGGCATTTGCACCCTTGTACTGAGTTATGACTTATCATAGAAGTCTGATGCCCTCCAGAGAGGGATCTTCTGTTTACAGAAACAGCAACTGAGGAAATATGTCACATTATATTTCATCAAGGTCTCATGCCTAATAGGCACAAACATACCATAAAGCTGCAACAAATATATTATTTTCAAAAATTAAAAAACCTGAACAAGCAAAACACCAAAGAAACCCACAAAAATCCAACCTCTGAAATAGAAACCTGTAGGGTGAAATGATCAGAGAAACACTGTAGAATGCAAGGCCAGTTAAAAGATGCTTTCTTCCAAATGACCAAGTTAGCAAGAAAAAGTACAACAGCATTATTCCAAAATAAACAGGACCCATGTTTTTTAAAGCAATTTCTTTAGAGCAAACATTTAGAAACATTGTAAGACTACAGAAAAAAACCCTGAAAGATAATGTTATTATCTTGAAAATATCTAGAAATGACTATTTTCTGAAACACTAATACACTTTCAGTAGAGCCTTGACCTATGACAGTAATTATCATAGGTTGCATTTGTCCTGCAGACTAATATGATCTGGAATTATGTATTGAAAAGGACAAAACTTCTGTGCTGTCTGAAAAAAATCTAACATTTGGCATCACCAGTGAGGTGCTTCTGATGTAATGCCTGCTGGTGGTCAAAACCACCAGTGCCTCAGCAGGTGGAAGCAGTACAAATACACATAGACTACACTTGCTTTTGCTCATTGCCATCCAGGAGCAGATTTACTGTTTTGGAAGCAGACTGATCAACCACAATAAGTAGGCAGAGATGGCACTGAAGATGTAGTTAAAATTTATGAGGACAGCAGGGACCTGAAAGCTCCCTTTACCTCCAGGCACTGCAGGACAGCGGGGTCAACCCACCACACAAGCAAAGATGTTTTAATCATACACACAGAGATAGAACAACTTTAAGACATTTTAATTACATTTTGCTAACTGTCAAGTAGGTGTTCTGATCTTTATCGGACCCAAAGTTTACCTGCAAATGCCTCCAAACTACCTCAGTACTGTTAACTTTAGCATCTCCAACCCAAGAGCTGTATTTAAACTAGGCCCTTTTTCTTCCCAGCTCTCCTGAGATATAAACCTCCTATACACGCAGTACATTTACTAGACACACAAGCAATCAGATCTTGAAAAGGAACAACATATACTCCACTTTTGTTTAAGTGAGATTGGGAAAATAGGTTGTACTACATTATGTGCACAACAGTCATTAAAGCACACACTGTGAATATGGAAAACTCCAAGAAAGTTTCTTTTTTGACCTATGAAAATTGCCTGCAAGTTTTAATAAATACCAAGTTTTTATTATATACCAAGGACCCGGCCTCCAGCCTAATTTTCAAGCTGTGCTACTTTACATGGAATAATTTAAAAATCATAGGATCAGAAAACAAATAATCTACCCTACTGGTTAAGGTTCTTTCTTTCTATTGCAAGACATGGTTTAGGTATTTAAAGCAGCAATTGCTCCCTGTGCCTTTCTAAGTTCTTCCACAGTGTTAGACAAGAAGACAGGGCATTCTTCTGAGGATGAACAGATACTGGCTTGCATCTTCTGGGAAAGGAAAGGACTTAGAAAGGACTGTGCAATGTAACATCAGTGGGGTTGAATATGACCTCCATCTCCAGCTGTTCTCCACAAGGAAAAAAGAAGAAAAAAAAAAAAAAAAGAAACACAAACCCAAGTCTTCTGCAATTTTTTATAAGAACATGCATTTCTAGCTTTCTTGCTTTTAAAGATTTCGGGCCAGGACTACTCCTGGCTACTCCTCCTGGAGTAGAAGTAAGATTCCTCCTGGCTGAGTAAAACTCCTTCTGGCTGAGAATCCCCTTCTAAAATTTCTTCATTCCTCTCCCTGTGACTGTGGGGAGCGTAAGTACCACATGCTCATCAGACTAGAATTCCAGTGTGATTGTGAAGTAATTAAAAACTACACAGGTCTTCAGTGTTATCTGCTCATGTCCCTCTAGGAGGTTGTTCAGCCTCATAGGAGAGAGATCACAACTTTTTTCAGAATATTAATTAACACTGAAAAATTTGTGGCATCCATTTTGAAAGAAGTTTAGGAGTTCAGGTTGAAAGCAGCCTTCCTACTTGTACTTTAAGCGACCTGAGGTAAGAAGTAATAATTTGTCTATCAAGATGAGCAAACCCACTAATCCCCATGACATAGACATTGAAAGATCCAGCCATAAGTAATGTTTAGGAATTTGACAGTGTCATACATACTGATTCATGTTCAACTTAAAGCAAAACATATGAATATATAATTTACTGTAGCAAGCTCCTTTTCCCTCAAACCTAAAAAAAAGAAAGGCTGGGTGCTACTAAAAAAAAAAAAACAAAAAAAAACCTGCTATTCAAGGCTCTCAGAGATGCAAACTAACATGCAGGCAAGTGTAAAAACTTGGAGCATGTGATTTTCAATGCACAGAAAAGAGTCACCGTCAAGAACCTGGTTACAGCTACCACAACAGTCAACAATGGCCTTTCCTGCCAGCTTTTGAGCAGAGACTCTCTCAATGCAGCTTGAAGATGACAAGTCACAGCACAGATTATCTCCTTTGGCTTCTGCAGCACACTGAGCACACTCACACTCAGTACAGAGCACAAGCAGGTTCTTTGTCACAGCTTCAAGAAGTGAAGCTGGTCCCGTCTGCTTAATTTTCAATTCAATTCACACTTTTCTGGTTAGTCTGTGTGCAGGTCTGTTTTAAAGGAATAACATCTAAATTTAAATCTCCTTTGGGAAAACACTTTGGAACTGTAGTTTGCCTACAGCAACAGGTCTCTTTCTTGCAACAGAGAAAGAAGACTGAAGTTATATCATTGTCAGTATTCTCTACTGTAGAACAGTACTAAACTGTTCTCATCAAAAAATAAAAGTCACTGTTTCCAGTGGGAAGCTCTTCTCCTGTTGAAATTATAATGAATTCCAGTTATATTTTCATGGATTAATGGATTTTAATTCTTTATGGGTGAACTATTTCTCTTTGAATTAAACTAGAAAATTATGCTATTGTTGAATTTTATTAATGTTCCAAGCAACAAGAGAGACTGTAGGGCTAAATATATATCTCTGTGCCTGGCAAAAATTCACATCAGTGCAATCAACAAAAGTCAGGAAAGTGTACTACAGGGAAAAAGAAACAAAAAAAACCCCCCTCTCCATTGATATGATTTCTCAGTGAAGCACCTTCTAAGTTTCTACTGTGTTATGCCAAATCAAAGTAATAATTTGTTACATTGTTGTAAGTCTTTTTCATCTACAGATTTCGAAGCAGCATTAACAAGAGTAAGGGTTGCACTGGCCTCTCAATATCCCACCTCTTGCTTTCTGACCTGCAAACACACACCCTTTCTTCTCTTACTGGAAACTGCTGGAACAACAGGTTGAAAAAATCCTCAAAGCCAATACTACACCGAAAACCAACTACTGGGTAAAGAACAGCAAAAAACATCCAGACAAAAGAGGACTGTTCTTCAGTTATCCCATTTCTTCAGGGTAATTCCAGCAAGGGCTCCTCCTAAGCATCCTTCCGCGTCAGGAAGCTCAGCAATGTCCCATCATATGAGAACAAGCTCTTCTGGACTTGGTGTTTCTTGCTGCAAGCTTAGTTCCCAAAGCCTCACACTACAAACACATCTATTCAGCTGCTTATTTAATGAAACCATCCACAATCACAACATTGGGGTTGTCTGTCAAGCTCCTCTGTTTGGAAAAAAAAATTAAAAAAAAATATAAAAAATCAAGGCCAAGGACAGAAGTCCTTTTATTTGTGAAATTTCACAGCTTTAACACAGGTAGGTATGCATTAAAAAACAAAAGAGATCAATCAGCATCCTTTAAAGTGAACACAAATATTTGAGGTGTTGGTTTAGTTATGGGAACTAGTTCGTTCTCATTTCTATACCACATTTACTCACTAATCTGAGTGAATCCTTATGACAAGCACAGTAAGCCAACTTAAGGAAATATTTAAAACAAATACCTAAAAGCGAGATTTCCAACACAGTCATCTCGAGTTAGGCATAAAAAATAGGACTGTGCTGAGCAAGCTTCAGACAGCTACATCCTGGTCTGATCTAGTTGTCTAGACTTCCTTCAGTCAAGTGAAAGAAACAGACAGTTTAGGACTGGAATCCTGGCATGCAAATGTAAACACAATCTTGTGTTCATTGACCACACAGAGAATCCAATCTCTGCCTCCACTACAGGAAAACACAAAAGCAGAACCCTAATTCAGGCAAGATGGATCTCTCAGCTCTCTCTCACACATTATTTTTTTTTTCCAGTTTAAACACATTCAATTATGTTCAAGTGCGTAGCACTTCTAAAAAGGCCTTAAAAGCATTTCAGTCTAGAAATTACCACAAAGTAAAGTACTTAAACAGATGCAATCAGCTGCTATTTGTAAAAAGATTTAGAATGCAATATACACAGGACCGTTCCTGATTTCAGCACGGAACAGACTTCCCTCTTGAAGTTCAGCCTATTCAGGTGGATGGGTTATTTCATTCATTTTCAACTGTGCTGTAATTGGCTTGATGCTCACTCGTAGTTAGAGCTTAACACAGCACTTCTTTACAACTGCAACTGGTCACAAGGAATTCCCAGCTTGAAGTTATTGTACATCCAGTTAACATCACAGAAGATGCACACAAAACCCAATCTAGAAAGTCATAAAGCAACCTCCACAACCTATATTATTAAAGATTTATTTCTTTAACACTGCTTCACAAATCAGGTTTATTTTGAAGAAAAACTTTTCTTACAACTTGTTTTGAAGTTTGAATTTGTTCAACGTTGAATGCAGCGAAGACTAATTTGCCCAAATTTATTTATTTAGATATCGGTTTCATGCTCTTTTATTTTTCCATACAGGTCTTGCAATTATTTATAAGAAATTTATAGAGATGAACTAAGAATTTAAGCCTTTGATACTTGCATAACTCCTGAACTTCCTCTAAATTGTGCAAAGAGTTGCATTCAGACTCCAGAAAAGAATCTCTTCCTTGCATAACTGACTCCTGACTTTTGTTTAGTCAGTCTTTAGAGGATTTGAGGAGAGTTGGTATTTGTTCCTAACTCATATTTCATTTTTAAAAACTTATGATGGTCCCAATTTTTCAAAATTCCTTGCAAATTTTCATTAGAGAAATTAATGTGCACAAATACCCTTAACATACTAATCTTCGCCACCTTATTTAAAGCAGCATCTACAGAATATAAAAAATGAAGTCTTACAGTCTATAACAAATCCATTTAACTGCATGCTGTATGTATTGAACATGTATGTAGATTTAACTAATGAAAGTAATTATGGATATATCCACTTTTGCTCTTCGGGGAAATGGAATAAAAATAGTCAGCCATGCTGCTGGTAGCTGCAAAGAAAGACACAGAATACTATAAATTGACAGAAAGGAAATATTTCCCTTCAATTGATCTCACTAGTCTGTCTGACTTCACAGTGCAAGAGTGCAGTGAAATATATATAAATAATTTCAAAGAAGTCTCACAAGTACCAACACCACCTATCTCACCCACACAATGCAAGCAACAACACATACTCCACAAAATTGTTCATGAAGCAGGATATTTTCTTTCCATGACATTCAACTCAAACATGTATTCTGAAGGTATTAATTTCTCAAACTTAAAACCTGCATTAAAAACATTCTCAAGCCAGACAAGTGTTGACTTCCTCCCTCCTTAAGAACAAAAAGTCATTGAGAAAGTCTGGTGAACACTGAGCCCAGGACCTGAGCCTGAGAAAGGTCAACTCTGTTCTAAATGCAGAGCCAGTGATGTTCCAAAAGAGTTCAGAAATCCACATCCTCTGCTCTCCCACTCCCAATATAAACCCTGAATTATTTAGATAAGCTTTTTGGGACAAAGGTTAATGAGTCTTTAGGTCTAAAACCAATAGTAATCAGCACTATCAAATTAAACAGCTTTTTTTTTTTTTATTTTGTGCTCCCCACTTTTTCCCCTAGGAAAAAAAAAATGTTGTTAATCCAAATTAGAAACAAACAAAACAAAAATAAATCCTTTCCCCAGAATAATATTCCTAAGCATGAATGCTATAACCACACTGCACAGTCCCCTTATAATCATACACCCCTTCATCACGTACATTTCTATTCAATTTTTCCAAACTATAACCAAGATGTCAGTTACACACAAAAGGCACAATCTTTCCTGCCTCAAAAAAAGAGCTTTGCAACTAAAATGAAAAGATAGTGCTTGTAATGGGAGAGAAGTATGAGATTAAAACATGCACTGAAAACAAAGTGATTACTTGTAAGTCTGAAATTAAGTATCGAAACATTAATTACAAGAGTTCAGGATTCCCGGCACTAAGTGTATTAATGACCATCAAAATTAACAGACACATTCTTCACTGATCATATGTAATTTTTCAGCTCTACTGAGATGATTTGTTAAATGCCTACATCACAAACAAAACTATTTTCAGTTGTTTCTCACTGTTCGACAGCATTAAATGACGCACAACAGGGAATGGGACAGCACACAATTTACTAAAAAGGCCTGGGATTCCTAGGCAACTATGCACTTCCCTGCTCTTACTCAGGTCACAGTGACAAGGAAACACCTTCCTCAGAAGAAGCTTTCTATGGAACTACAAGCACAATAATCTTAGAATAAATCCTGTCAGATGTTACTGTGTTAACTAGATCACTGTTTATAACTCAGACTACATTAGGCAAGCTATCCACTAGCACAGGACACTGGGTCATAACAATATGAAGTTTAACTGCTCATATTTCAAGTTAATCCTGGAGATGAAAGTTGTAAACCTTTTGCCCAGGCTCCTCTAAAAGGCAGACGAGGCAGCACTAGTCCTGCAGGACCAGCCCCAGAATCTCCGGGTACAAAATCCCATCTTCAGTGCTTGTAAAACTTTCCCACACTAACCATTTTGGTTCATGTTTTTCAGGTATTCACTTCCCCCCCTCCCCAAGTGCTTTCACAGTTGCAAATAATAAGATGAGAAAGGAGAAAAACAAACAAACTGAAAACATCAAGAGAAAACATTTTAATGGGGGCTGTAAACCTGCCACGATATCAAAGAGGGATTTGAAGTTTGCCTTCACTTCAGAAACACAGAGTTTCTGCTTCCACTCAACTTCCTACAGATCTGAAAATTACAGTTACCAACATC